>VWZS01009627.1:328473-361519 GCA_013397075.1 Rhabdornis inornatus
TTTTTTTTTTTTTTTTTTTTTTATTTCTGGGACTTATCTTTTCAGTTTAATCTATTAATTTCTGTTCTTATTTCACTTTGCAGACTATTTGCCGATTTCACAAGACATAATTTTTATCAACTAGTTCTTAAAGATGCATAACAAATTAATCGGGGTTTACTACAGTGCTAATGAGAGAGAGACAGAGAAAGCCTGGGTGGTCCATGTTTAATATCAATGTCCACTGAAAAATTGCTGCTCTTACTGGCTGGTTTGATTGACTGGACTTATTTTATTTTTATTTTTTTAAAAGCTCCATATCCTCACTGCTTTGAGTTTGCTTTTTATTTTTTTAATTTTTTTTTTCCTCTGCTTTGTTATGAGTTTTTAATGCCCACTTGGAATGTAACTCACAAGGATGGGGTCAGGGGCGTTCTGAAGGCATGACTTCTCACAAACTTTTTAGAAATCATTTTACCAGCGAAGCGAGGAGGACGATTGGGTTGATTTGGTGTCACAAACAGCCCCAGAGAGAGCGACTGGCACTTTTTAACATCCAGCAGTGGCACAAATCCCATCCAGGGTGCAGTGAAACGGGCACCTCCTGTCCCTGGCACCCTTGGGGACCCTGGGCGGCCAGGGCTGTGTCACCCCAGCTGTGACACAGCCCCACTCGTGTCCCACCCCCTTCCCTCTGGCCTGGGGGCTCCTGGGGAGCTGCCACCATCACACGGGGCCATGGTGAGATGTCACCAAGAGAGGGGCTCAGGCAGCTGCTGCCCCCCCTTCCCCAGCAATTGCTGCCCTGCTCCCAGAGCCAGGGGGCTTGGAGCAGCCTGGGACAGTGGGAGGTGTCCCTGCCGTGGCAGGGGTGGCACTGGGTGAGCTTTAAGGTCCCTTCCATCCCAAACCATCCTGGGTTTCTCTGATTCTTGGATCCCAGCTCTGACCAGCAGTGGTCCTGCACGCTCCCTGCAGCTGCTTCTCCTTCCAAACTTTGCTTGCAGATCATGAGCAAATTCCCTAAATTCTGGCCGAGCTTTCCCTGCTTAAGCTGCATCACACTGCACCTCTTCCTCTCGGGCCGAGTGGCAGGAGAGCTGCAAACCTCCACCCATTGGCTTTAACGAGACCAGGCTCTGGATTCTGGGTAGAAAACACACATTCTGTTCAAATCCTGCTGTTCTGAAGTGTTGCTACCCATTTGACAAGTTTGTGAGAAGTATGTTGCATGCTTACAGTAGAACTGTAATGCATTTTAATGTTTGTTAATCCACTTGTTTAAAATGTCAGTGTCAAAGGCTCTACAATCCATGGCTGTGCTGTTCATTTCATTAAAGATGCTTGATGTAATACTTGGGTAGTTTTCTTTTGACTATTCTGCAGGCAATAGCTTTTTTTAATCTGTATGGCTTCTTATTATTTTGTTTGGGTTTTTTTGCTATGAATTGCTTTGCTTTTGTGAAACTTGTCTTAGTGTGCATGATTTGCAAACATTTCAGCTATTGTGAATTTTCTCATTTTTTGTAAATAGTCCATCTGTGCTTTTCTTTTTTTTTTCTTTTTTTTTTTTCTTCTTTTTTTTATGACTTTTTTCCTGTAAGTAACTGAGGTAGAAAATAATAATAAATTGTTTACAACGGATCTGCTGTGTTGCTGCTCTCTTAGCTTGCAATTTTAATATTTATGTTTGGACACCCCAAATAACCAGTACCAATGACAGTTGAATAAAAGAATAAAACAACCATCACTCAGAGTGTGTGACCCACTGTTTGAAGAACCTGCAGAGGAGCATGTGAGGTGTGTTTACAGCAAAAATTACACCCAAAAAAAAAGACAAAATGCACTCATAACTGAGGGAGAGGAAATTGCAGCATCCCCACTGGTCCTCCAGCACTGTGCTGGGATGTTCCTGCTCTATCTTTATCCCAGTTCTATTTTCTCCCATCATCACCTGAGTGTTTGGGGATTGTCGAAGTTTCATAGAAGCTTTCAGGTTAGAAATTTAAATTATTTATTTTAATTAAGAGTTTGTTTGCTTGTATGTTTGTTAAAGCTTATTAAAACCTTTGTATATGGTGAGAGGTGAGAAAAACAAATATTTTCACAAACTTTGCAGAGCTCAGGGAAATATATTTGTTTATTAATACTGGTGCTGCAAAAGCCATGAGCTCAGCCTTGGGTCACGCTCCTGCAGTGCCTGGGGCAATGGAAATGCAACCCAAGATGGTTCAAAGTCTCAAATTGATGTGGTTTGTTGCTATAAGAGCATTTAAACCACCTTTCTGTTGAGCTGAATTGAGTTTCTTTCCTGATGCCAGTCCCACTGTGCTCACGCACCAGGGCTGGGCAGAGTGGTGTGTGGTGCTTGCCTAGGAGCTAACAGCTAGAAAATAGGAATTTTCCAGGTGAGGAGAAGGACCTGGTGTCAAAGATAAGGGGAATTATTATGTTATGCTTAAGGCTTAAGCCCTGGTGTGTTGAGAGGAGGAGGAGGAGAGGGCAGGAGGTTCCTGTGTCTGGGGTTTAGGACACCCCAATGCAAATCCTGTTGCACAGGTTCCCCCTTGGTGAATAACCTGGGAGTGCAGTGGGGATGGAAAAGGGTGTGGCTGCAGCATCCCAAAAAAGCCAACCATTCCCTCTGTCCCACGGGCAGTGGTGTCAAACACCCAGCCTGGGGTGTGTGCTGCTTCACTGACCCCAGGACACATTTCCCTGTACTGGAGCACACAACTTCCTGCTCTGGTGAGGTAAAGTGATTTTAAAGTGCTGCCTGCACATGGCTTCTGTAGCCACAGGGAGAGATGGAGTGTGTATTAACAGGGGTCAGCTCTGTAAAACACTTCAAGCACTGTTACACAAGTGCAAGGCTTGTAGAACATTTACTAATGGGAGCAAACTTTGTCTGGTCGTGATACTGGAATGATCGAGAAAAGGAGGACCTGGTGGCAGCTGCAAAACAGGAGGAGGAAAATGTAAAACCTATCTTAAATTGTTCAGTTAGTTAAGCCTTGTAACAGCAAGAGATGTGGAACAAAGCTGGAGATTTTTCTCACTCCTTTGTCTAACCCTTCCTTAACTGCTTCAGTCTGCTCTGCTCTCCCTGCACTGCATGCCTTGTTCCCACCTAAACACATCACTGCATCTGCATGCATCACTGCTTTACTGAGTGCATTTGGGATCTCTTGGAACCACCTGAGTTACCTCTTCCCAGCTCTCCGTTTTCAGCCTGAAAACAAAGACCTTAGACTGGACCTGGTTTAAAATTCAGCTTTTGGGTGTTCTCTTGCCGAGGAGGGGCCGTTCCCATTGCAGGAGCATCCCTGGAGGGAGGAGCAGCTGGAACTGCAGACAGCAAACTGAGAAATTAATACAGCAGAGCCCATAAATCTCCAGCCAGAAGGCTCTCCTTCAAGTTCTGCCTAGATGATTGTGTTTTGATGCAGGAATAAATGGTCTCTAGAGCTGTTCTCTGAGTCCAAGCAGAGCTGAAGCACCTTTGCCTTTTAGGCACAGTTTTTCTGAGAAAAGCTGTGGTTTTTTGATGTTGCAGAAAATTGTGTAAAAGGCCTTTTTGATCTTCTATTTCCCTCTACCCCTTAAAGTAATCTTATTGTCAGATTTAAGGTGAGATTGTCCAGAGAGAAGCTGTTGGTCTGTGTTGATGGTGTGGCTCCCAGCACTGGCAATGGCAGCAGAGTGTGGCCAGTGAAAATGGAGCCTGTCCCCTTTTCCTGCCCCATCCTCTCAGTGTGAGTGAGGCTGCTCTGCAGGTTTCCCTAAATATCATGTCTGGCTGGGGCCCAAAACTGCCTTCATTAGATATTTTTTCCCACTTATAACTTGAATAACTGAGAAATAAGAACATCTTGAACATTGAACTTGAACACTGATTGTCCTGTTCTCTGCTGCTCACTGATCTGTGCCTGGTGTTTAAAACTTGAGGTTCATTGCCCTGAAAATGAGTGATCCTGAAGGGGCAGAGAGGAGAAAAAAGGGAAAAGAATGCAAACCTGCTGGTGTGTGTAGAGGTCTTTGTGTTTTGGGGCAATGCTGCAGCTCCAGAGCAGTGATTTCAGCTGTGAGCAGGCCCCAGCTGCAGTGACCAGGAGGGTTAATGAGAGCAATTATTCACAAGAGTAAAGAGGCGTGACACAAACACTGGTGTGTGGAGGAAAACATGGATAACCTGCAGGAACAGGAACAGGAACAGGAACGTGCTCTGGTGATGCCCATTCTGCTCTCAGGGATTCTCTGTGTCAGAGCCAGCCAGACCAGAGCACGATGGCTGCCTTCCCTTGTGCCTCAGCAGAGACAATTTCCAACTAAAACTGTTAAAAATTGGGGCTGGGGTTGCAAAGAACTGGACAAGATCAATCTCCTTATAGCACAGAAACATTCAAATGTGAATGTTTTATTATTAGGTTTCCAGCTGGCCATTGAGGAGCTTCCACATCCTGCCTTGCCCAGGGGCAGTGATGGGAGCTACTGCAGCAATGCCTTCAAGATTTCTGGGCTCAGCATCCCAATCCTCTCCTGTGACCTCTTTCCTAGCGTGGATTATGGAATGCCCAGTGGCAGTTGCTCCAGTGAGGCACTGGGAAGGTCCCTGTCTGCCAGTGGTGGCTGTGCTGGGTGAGCTGCACAGCAGTGGTGAAGAGTTCCCCACCCTCTGATAACCTTGTCCTGTGATAAACTGCCTTCTCCTTTATGAAGTTGGCTCTCTGTGTTGAATTTTTCTAGCTTCAGCTTCCAGACAAGAGTTCTTTTTATGCCTTTGTTCATCATCAAGGACCTGTCTTTAAATAATACTTGCCCAGATAGTTTAGATCATTCATAAAAGTGGAGACAAGCAGCTTAACCAAACAGCTCATTTTCTTTACCACCAGAGCAGTGGAAATGAGGCTTGAAGCAAATCAGTGCCACGTGGCAGGACTCCAAATAGGTGCCTTAATGTGGTTCCTTCCATCCAAGCTGCCCTTGTTCATCCACAGCAGGTGACTGAAATGCAGAAATTCAGAGCTGCTGTGCTGGGAAGGCAGTGTAGGGCCACGAGCTCCTGGGTGTTCCTTTGGACTTCACTTGTTGGTTAAAAATCTGTGGTAAATGTTTGGCTTTGGCCTTTAAAATGAGTTGTAGCGAGTCCAGAGGAGTCTTTCATATCCACCAAGATGTGAAAGGGATGGAGCTCCTCTCCTACAAGGAAAGGCTGGGAGGATTGGAATTATTCATCCTGGAGAAGAGAAGATTTCGGGGGAACCTGCAGGAAGGATGGAGAGAGAATATTAACAAGTGCCTGGAGGGACAGGACAAGGAGGAATGGCTGCAAACTGCAACAGGGCAGGGTCAGACTGGATACTGATAACCTAAATCAGCTGCCAGCTTTTGCTTCTTGGTTTGTGTTTTTTTGAACAAATAGGGTTTTTTAGAACAAATTGTTTGCCTTTGAGAAGTTTCCCAGTTTTCAGTAGAGTGAAATAACTGCAAAAGGGTTATTGCACTTGAAATGCCACAGAATGATAATTTGGAGACAAACAAGGCTTTGTCTCACTGATGCATAAAGTAATTACTGGGCAGAAATGCACCATTCTCATCCTAAAAGCCACGGCCTGAGAGTCCCAACAGCTGAAAAATGGGTCATTTACTGTACATAAAGTGGAAGTGCCAAATTTTAAATTACCTATATTTGGGATTGTTTTGTTGGAATTCCAGAATGGGAATGTTTGCTCATCATAACACCCACTGCAGACAGGCATGGGGGGTATCAGATATGGGGCAGACCTGGTCAGGCTGTGCCCTGGATGGTGCAGGGGCTCTGGGATCAGGGTCCATGATGCACAGTGTGGCTGAAATTCCCTAATTTGCTGAAAGAGATTTTAACAAGGTTGATGTAACACAGTGGGAAAAGACAAAGGGAGGCACTTGAGGAGCTGTTGCAGTGCAGGACTCAGAGCAGGCTTGGGGATGCTAAAAGTGTTAATAGGATTGGTTAAAAGCTTAGGAGAGCACTGTCCTGTTTCCCTGGAGCTGTGCCCTGCTGTGCTGGGTCCTGTTCATCAGCTGTGGTGTGGGTGGCACTTTGCCACCTCTTCACAGACAAACCAGGGTGGCTGGTGGGGAGCACAGGACATTCCAAGCAGGGCTTGTTGCTGCCCCACAATTCCTGTGGACTTTGAGAAAGCTTCATAGAGTCTGCAATCAAATCCCAAGGAGTTAATTGCTACTAAAACGTGGTAATGAGTTGTGAACGATGTGGTAGAACCCCGATCTTTGATCAGTTCTAGGGAACATTTGATTTCTCTGGGTGTATGTTCTTGAAATATTCAGCACTGAGTTGTTCATCTAAAGCTTGGAGTAGTAGCAGGTTTTTTTCTTTCTCATTCGTATTTCCTTATAGAAAGGGAGGGGGAGTGTGAGACAGAGAGCCTGGAAGATGAAGGTTTTAAACATAAAGGGATTGTT
This sequence comes from Rhabdornis inornatus, assembly GCA_013397075.1. Classification (NCBI taxonomy): domain Eukaryota; kingdom Metazoa; phylum Chordata; class Aves; order Passeriformes; family Rhabdornithidae; genus Rhabdornis; species Rhabdornis inornatus. The sequence continues at coordinate 334,918 of VWZS01009627.1, forward strand.
TTGGGATGGAGCTTTCCCTTGTGTGTGCTCACCATTAAAGACGACTTTTTTGCCCAGTAAATTGGACCCACGCCTGCCTGCCTTCAAAAAAAAACTACCAGGCTCTTCTGCTTCATGGTTTTGAGTCTCTGATACTTTTGAAATGAAGCCTAAAGATCCTCCAAAGAGGATAACACAGCCTAATGGAAAGAATAATGCAAGTGAGAGCCCATCTGAAATGACAGCTGTGAGCCTGGTGCAGCTTTTCGGGCTGATCAAAGCTGCTGGGAATGCCTCCTGAAAAGGGGGGATCAACCCCTGGGAATGCCTCCTGAAAAGGGGGGATCAGCCCCTGGGAATGCCTCTTGAAAAGGGGGGATCAGCCCCTGGGAATGCCTCTTGAAAAGGGGGGATCAGCCCCTGGGAATGCCTCTTGGAAAGGGGGGATCAGCCCCTGGGAATGCTGTTTCCAAAGAGGGGATCAGCCCCTGGGAATGCCTCTTGAAAAGGGGGGATCAGCCCCTGGGAATGCCTCCTGAAAAGGGGGGATCAGCCCCTGGGAATGCTGTTTCCAAAGGGGGGATCAGCCCCCTGTCTCCTCTCCCCCTCCAGCCTGCACATTAATTCATATTCCAGCCTTTGCACTTCTTTCCTGAGAGGTCAAATGCCTCTCCTGAAGGGCTGGCTTCAGGTCAGAGTGCTGGGGAGCACCAGGGGTGTAAGGAGTGAAGTGTTGGGGGGTGAAGGAGCCCCTGATGCCCTCAGCACAGGGACCCCCAAAACACCCTGCACAGAGCAGTCCACTCTCCAAACACCCCATGAGCACAGAGCAAGGGACTTGCTTCTTAGGTGCAGTTTCATGATGGCTTTTATTTAATTCTCCATGCCTGTTCCATGATTTTGGCTCTTTCCTGAAGTCAGGTGGTGATTTAAGCATCTCAGCTTCCATTTTCTTGTTTTAAATCCCTGTGCTCGTTGCTGAAGTCTGAACATGCGACCTCAGGTGCCCAAGTGCTTTGGCCATTAAAGCAGAAGAAATTCTTGGCATGGTATTTTTTGATGTAAGAACAAATTTCATGATCTTTTTTGGGGTTGATTCCTGTTGTGTGACTGGTTGTAGAGGATAGGCTTGTGTGTACTTTGAGTTTGGGGTCTTCGAAGGCTGATCAGAGCAGGGCTGAAGGTGATTTCTCTTAGAGCCAGAGCTGCAGGAAGGGATGCAGATATTTCTTGGGTTATTCCCTTGTGGTTGCCTTGTAGCTAAGCCCTGGAGGGCAGGAGAACTCAGTGATTTAAGAAGGAATGGTCCCACCAGAGCAGGAGATGGAGTGGGACAGAGATCTGGTGTGCCCCTAAAGCCCATGTGAAGACTGGCCCTGCTCAGGCAGTGTTGTGCTCAGCAGATTTGTTCACAAACCCCTGGAAAATCTGCTAAATCCTGGGCTCCCACTGCAGTGCCCAGAGCAAGACAGTGGGGCTGTGTGCTCCAGCCCAAACCTGCTGCTCCATGTGCCATCCTGTGATCCCCCTTGTCCCAAACTCACCTGTGCCTTGGAGACACAGCAGCCATGGACTGAATCTGGGACCTCAGGGCAAAGAATTTAACCCAGATCTGTCCATCTTCCCTCACTGCTTCACTGTTTAAAGTGAAACTATTGATGCAGGAAGCAGGGAAATTTATCTGTGAAAAATTGCACTTGGAACGCTGGTTTTGGCTCATTCTGAGCTATGAGAGAGCATGAAATTGCTGTGAATCCTCAGGGCTTTCCTGGACAGCGTGTGAGCCCAGTGCAAAACGATTATTGTAAAATACCTTCTAATTGCAGTGCCTAAAGTGGGCACTGCTGGCTTTGCAGTGGCTCTGGGCTCTGTTTCCTGTGGGCAGCTGGGAGCAGTGGGCACACAAAGCACAGGGGTCATTTGAGCAGGAATCAGTGTCTTAAATGAACACCAGGAATGAAATGATCTCTCTCTCCACCCTTTTGATTTTCCAGGTGACTTCAGAAGGCTCAGAGGGAGTGGGGCTGGTGCTGGCCATGCTCCTGATTGTGCAGGGTGGGATCCAGAGGTGCTGCCATCAATGCTTCCCTTGACATCAGGACATTGCTGTCCAGGCACCCATTCCTGGCACCCAGTAACATCCAAGCTGCTTGTTAAAAATGAACTGGGAGGCTGGTACAGGGAGCAAAGGGCTGCTGTCACCCCACAGCCCTCTGTGGTCTTGCAGTCCCCAGTGCCATTGGTGTCTCCTGGAGATGCCTGCACTTCCCAGGCATTGCTGAGGGAAAACTGTGGCACTGGGCCACTGTTCTCACACTCTGCTGGCCACAAGTTCTCCTTGTGCCCTGCTCCAGCTCTGGGAGGCATTCCCAGTGCCCCATCAGGCAGAGCAGGATGGTGTCAGCTGCCCATCTCTGCTGAGGGGTCAGGAGCAAAGAGCCACAGAGGTACCACAGTGAGCTGGCACAGTGCTGGGAGGTCACACAGCATTTTGGTGGCTCCACAGCAGTGACAGGGAAGCTGCTGCAGCCCGTGGATGTGGCGCCTGGCAAAGGGCATTTTAGCAGGGGATTGATGGCTTTCAGTAGGTTGGATTGATTCAGGGATCCTCCAGTGCTGGAGCCATCCTGTGAGTGGGTTACTGGGTTTTGCCAATGTTGAGAATCAATCCCAGTTTCCATCCCAGCTCCTGGAGCCGGTGCTGTGGCTGCTCTGCCTGCAGCGTTCCTGCACGGATCACACTTGAGCTGCTTGGAGTGCCATGGCACAGGGATGCTTTTATCTCAGAACTGGGATAAAAGCTTTCTTCAGGGGTGGAGGGATTAATTTTTCACACATCTGTCCCCTGGAATGCAATAACAGAGCCTTTGTTCGGGCTCTTTCCGTGGAGCGCTTTCTCCACCCTTGTTATTTCACTCTTCTTTTGCGTGGCAAAACTTTTTGTCCTGCATTTCAAATAGATCCTGAGCGTCCCTGGCAGCTGAACAAGAGAAACAAACTTTGCAGCCCTGTTTTTTGTGCTGTTCTCAGTGGATGCTTGGTGATTTGAAGGGTATGTGATTGGTTTTGGCAGAGGTGTTTTATTCCGTGGAAAACCCGCAGCCCCTCCGATCCCACATGGGTGCTTTAGGGAGCCCCTGGAGCCTCCAAATGAGAGATCTGCGGGTGGCCAGCTGGTCCTGGAGGTGCCGTGGGAACGCTGAGGTCACTGCTCTTGGACCAGGCGGGGAGGGACAGGGGACAGTGCCAGCTCTGCTCCTGCCTGAGCCGCAGTGGGAGGGCTCAGAGCTTGGCCCAGCCCTGGCTCTGCGTGAAAATGAAGCCCCAGAGCCTGAGCCCTTGTCCTGCAGATCACTCTCTGGAGGTTGGTTTTACTCTGGGCACCAAAGTCTTCTCACTCCAGCCCTAATCATGTGTCAGGGGACCCACCCAGGGCTGATGGCTCCATCACCAGCGAGAGGGAATTTAACACCCAGGTTCAGCACATCCTCCTGCACAGAGCTCTAGCAGTTCCCAGCAGAGAGGTTCACCAGGAGGACCAGGGCTGGCTGTGCAGTGCTGCTCTCTGTGCACAGGGAGCACCAGCCTGGGGATCCTCTGCATACATTTACCTGTACTGTTTTTTTTCCCCCCCAACAGCCCTATTACCGTATTTAAATGCAAGTATGTATTTTTTTGATTGATGTTTTAAGTAGCTTCAAGCTATTCTAGCCTAGTTGTCTGCTCCTTGCCCTGGCAGCTGAGCTGTAGCTGAGCCATAGTGCTGGAGGTCGTGGGCTGTAGTGTGCTGGGCTTGCTCTCACTCTCAGGCTCACTCTTCTCTTTCTCAGTGCCTCAGTTGTTCTCCTGTGGTTCCTCAGCCTTGCAAAGCAGCTGTGATCGTGGTCCTGGTGCCCACTCAAGGACCAGGTTCCATCGTGGTGGCCACCCTGGGCTTGTCCTGTGGGGTGGCAGGAGCAGTTGGAGCACCCAGAGACCAGGAACCTCCCTGGAGTCATGGACTTTGGAGTTTGGGCTTCTTGCTGATGGCCTGGGCTTTGCCATTGCCCTCTTAAAATACATATATTGAAAGTCAGAGTCTCTGGCAGATCTTCAGAATATTAATTAAGTAAATCTGCAATCTTTCTGGCAGCATTCCATTCTCTGTGAGGGCTCGGTTCCCTGGAGCAGGAGGGATGTCACAGAGCTCCTTGATCTGCGGCTGGTTTGCTTTCAAGAGCTTTTTCCTTCCTTCCTTTCTTTCTTTCTTTTTTCAACCACATTGCATTGAATTTTTTCTGCTTGATCCCAGCAAATTTGTGATCTCGACATGAGGACCTCCTCATATTTTCCATTACTGCTTAGTCTATAGACCAGCACGTTATTATCACTTGCAAATAAGGCCGGGAGAGAATTCCCTGGTTGTTTTTAGAGCGGGCTGACCCCGTTCCTGTGTGTGGAGACACGAGCTGAGTGCTGCAGGCTCTGCCTCCAGCCTGTCCTGCTTGGCTCCACAGTGTGCCATGGCCAGGAGCCCCGTTCCTCCTGTGCCAAGGGGATTTGTGCCACCACTGGCAGCGGGCACCTGGCCAGGGCTCGGCTGTTCCCAAGCACTGGTGGCTCTGGATGCCCTGCAGGGACTCGTGGTACCCTCTGGCTTCTGTCTTTACCCTTCTCCTTTTCTCCATGGCCAGGTTTTCCAGCAGCGGCTTATGGACCAGTAGCAGCGGCAGCCGTGGCAGCAGCAAGAGGATCAGGTAGGGGGGCCCGTGGAAGAGCAAACCCTCAGAGTGCAGGGTCAGGTAAAAGCTCTGTCGGTATTCTGTGTGGCTGCAGCTCTCCATCATTTCTCTGATTTTCCTCACACTTATCCTGGGGACCTGAAAACGATCAATCAAAAAAAAAAAAAAAAAGAGAGAAAAAATAAGTAATCAATCCCAACCCAAACCCAAACTACAAGCAGAGGCCACGGGGGCTGGAGCACCTGCAGGAGATTGGCGTGAGAACTGCCAAAACCAGGGTAGATATTCCAATTTGTTTCTTTCTTTATTCCTTTATTGCATTGCTTTCTTCATTTGTTTGGTTTAAATTCGAGGCTCTAAAAGACACCCCAAAAAAGATTAATTTGTGTTTTCAGAAAAAAAAGTTTTGGTTTCTCAGTGGAAGCTGGGGTTGGGCTGAGGTGGTGGCAGCAGCTCTGGGTGCTCCTGCTGTGCCTGGGGCTGCTGTCACCTCCTCCCCCGTGGCCAGCACGGGGCATCCCCATGGCAAGGGGCTGTGTCCCCTGGGGTGGCATCACTCGTGCCAGCAGCACCAGCACGAGCTGACACTTCACCATCCCTGCCTGCTCCAACCCCACTGCTTCCATGAGCAACGACAAACCTTTTCTTCTGTCCTTCTGAAAACTTCTTATTTTTCTTTTTTTTTTTTCCCCTTAAGGGAAATAAAGAAATCAGTCGTTGCCAATTGCCGTTACTGCCTTAAGGTTTAAATTTTGCTAAGCAGGTGAATCAGCGCTTTGCTCAGGTGACAGAGTTCAGAGCAGCCCTCAGTGAGCCATGGGCTGGGCTGCAGCTGCTGCCAGCCCACTCCTGGCTGGGCTGGGGGCTTCGTGGCTTTTTGGGCAGTGCCCGTGGGGTTCACGAGGCTGTCCCAAAAAGCCCCGACTGTGTCAGGGAGGAGGAGGTGGGCGCAGGGCCAGGTGTGTCTCTGATGCCATGGAGGCCAAAGAAAGACACCAGGAGAACTCCGTTCCATGCAAACTGGCACTGCTTGCAGGCTACAAAGGACTCTCTGTACCAGTTCCATCCTGTGGCATGTAGAGAGCCTAAGGGGTGACTTGCCAGCCTGGTTGTGGGGATCCCCCAACTCCCAGCTTCTCCTACTGCCCCAGCACGGAGGGGGAAAAACAAACCCAAAGAGGGAAAAAAAAAAAAACAACAAACCCAAACCTAAACAAAACCCAAGATTGCTTTTGCATATGCTTCCAGGAAAACAGACCTCATTGTTTCTGCCTCTTCCTCATGTTTTGCCCTTCAGGTTTTGTTTTACGTGCAAACAGACCTGGTGAGTTGCCCCTTAGCAAGGCACAGAGGGTTTGGCTGGATTAACGTTGCTTCCCTGATTATTATTTTTTTTTTTTAATCGGAGTGCTTTTGGTGCCCGTTACAACTGAACTGAGCATTGATCAATTCTGTGCCTGAAAATCATTTGTCTTTAATTTGAGTGTTTTTTGGTTTCTCTTTTGTTGGGTTTTCTGATTTGTTTTTCCGGTTTTTTTGTTTTTTTGATTTGAACTTGCGATACGAAACTAAATCTAACCCTAAATTAACAGCACCCTTTCTGGCAAGTTTAAAGAGCAGTATGGTGTTTGGAAATGTCTTTTTTCAAGCCTCAAAATTACCTGCGTGCACAAAACTGGCAAAAACCCCCAAAACTGAACCCAAAGAGCCCCGGTCCCGCCCCAGCCCCGAGGTCTCAAGGAGGAAGGTGGGTTTGTCACCAGCCCCGCTCACATCTGCACCAAGCTGTGGTCTGGGAACGGGGTGGGGGTTCTGTAGAGTCATCTCCATCCCAAGCTGGTTTTGGAAGGGACATCCTGGGTTTGCCACTCCATCAGCAATGGTAGTGAATTGTATCCAGGAGCAGTGGAGTCCGATCGATCTTGCGCTGCAGTGTACGGGCCCGATTCATTACAAGAAAAATGGCTGGGGTTTGTTTTTTTCTTTTTTTTTTTCCTTCTTTCCTTTTCAGTTGGGTTTTTGTTTTTCCTTCACAAATTCGCACAGCCCTCCTTCACGTGTGCCTGGTCCAAAGCACAGCATGGCTGGCCCTAAGTGGCCCCTTTCTGCCAGGAAATGGGAAAGAGCTGGGAAACACCCGGGCAGGCACGTCCCACCACCCCAGCTCACTGGGAGAGCTCTGCCCAGGGCTGCTGGAGCAACCCCAGCACAGAGCAAGGGGCTTCCTGGAAAGCATTGATGACAATCCATGTCATCAATGTCCCCATCACTGCTGCCTCTTCAGCAGCTCTCCAAGCCTGTCCTGCCAACTCTTACCCACCTTCCTGGCATCAGTGCCAGCACAGAGACTGAGCACCCACAGACAGCATCCACCTTCTGTGTCTTGGTCTCCCCAGGAAGCTGCAGCCCTCTCACTCCAAGCCCCTGGGCACTGACCACCTTGGTTTGTCCCTGGGGTGACATTCCTCCTCTTGGGACACCTGCACGTTTGCTGAATCAGCAGGGAGCCTGCTTGGGGGCAGGTACCTGCTGGGTGCCTCCTCCCTGCCCTCACCCCTTTCTTTTTCCACGGCAGCGTGTCACCAGCTGACCTTGCTAGATAAACAGGTTCTTCTGTGTCACAGCAGGTCTGTCCTACAGCCAGCAGCCAGGGCCGTGTCCCTGTCCCCGTGCTCAGTGCCACCATAAATTCCCGTCCCGCGTCGCCGCTCGCGTGCCGGCGGGGTGAGCGCGGCCGCGCTGCTCGTCACAAATCACGTCCCCACTCGACATCCCAGTGATGAGGTGATAGCTGAGGTCCTTCCAGCACACAGAGGTCTGGCCACATCCATTCGCTCCGGGTGGGGCTGCGCTGCCAAATCCCTCCACTGGTTTTGACAACCTCACCCATTCTTGTATTTTTTTAATGAATTGGGACCTGAGCCACGGAAAACGAGCAAAGTTAAAAGTCTGAATGCTGCAAACTCCTCCTAGACAACTTCACTATCAGTGTCACGTTTCTTTTGAATCCACCTGACATATTTTACGTGTAAAACATTTTTGTCGTGTAAATGCTTTTTTTAAAATACAGTCATGGGGGGGGGCACATTTTTCTCTTGCATTTGACATGGGAGGGGTTCATCCGGCAGGAGAGCGAGACGAGGAAAATTTGGCAGGAGAGGGTTTTCGTTCCTTCCTCTTTGGTTCATTGACAAGCCTGAGGTTTTTCCAGTTCCCCAACCTGTTGCTACCAACTGTTCCTCCCTGAGGACTGGAGATAAAACCCATCAGGCCACACTAATCCAGCCCTGTCCCAGCTCCCTCGGGCAGGCTTTGCCCGCCGAGCCGGCTCGGCGCGCTGGGACAGCGCAGTGCCGCCGCTCCAGGGGCTGCTCCCCACCCCAACCCCTGGCACATCTGGATTTTGGGCCCCAGTCCCGGCTTGCCAGTGCTGCCTTTGAGCCCTGCATCCCCAACAACCCCTTACTGGACTTTATACTTGCCAGCTATAACAAATCTCGTAACGTGAGCTACTGACCTTGATGGTGAGTGTGAGCAGTTATGTTTTGTTGTTTTCTCTCTTGCTTGGTTGGGGCTGCTGTGAGAGAGGGTGTCTCTGAGGCAAACTTTCCGGCCTCTCTTACACTCGGACGTGCACACCTCCTCTCAAACACTCTTCTGAGCGCTCTCAGCGGGAAGGTTTGTCCACACCTATTAATCCTCTCTCAGTGTCCAGCTTCTTGTTAGTAGCAGCTGGTTGCATGTTTTTTGCTTGTTCGGACGAAACGGTTCAAGAAACGACTCATATCAACTCTTGAGAAATGTCTCTATTTTTTTGTACACTTTCTTTCTTTTGATGTTTTTTATTAATTTCCCTTACTTAAAAAACAAAACACCTGTCGTCCCGTAAAACATTTCACATCTCCCCTTGCCTGTTCTTAGAGTGTATGTATCTGTGGGACTGAACTAAATGCATGCACTGTAGTAGTTGTACTGGTAGCAGTAGATGTAGTTGTAGAACATGCATTGTCGAGTTGATATTACAGGCACCATCAACGCGAACGAGCGTGGCAGATAAAAGCAGAGCCTTGGTCTGATTGAAAGCGTAGGGATAACCCAGCAGAGAGCTGCTGATGGCTTGGATCCATAGAGCCCTATTTGTTAAATCCCATTATCTGGAAGTTTCAATTGAAGCCGGCTGTAGGCAACCTACACCCCCCGTACAAGAACCCGCACATGCTGCTATGCTGATAGTAAAACTGGCCTTATTTTTTTTTTTTTCAAATTAACCCCCTCTAGGAATCGAAACACTGGCTATAACTGTATTCTCTTATTTTTTATTTTGTATCCAAAAGAACTTAAGATATTTTTCAAATCATTTTACAATCATGGTTTCTCCATCAGCCTGTTACTCGTCCATATTAGCCCATAGACTCATTCGTTGGCGGTCGTAGACCAGATGTGCCACACGCAAATCACTCCATTTGGGAATCCAAATAATTCTGTGTGTGTGAGGCTCCTCACAGCCTGTCCTGAGCCACCAAGCGATTGTTTGTAGGTCATAAACCTTAAATCTTATTATGCAACAGAGACTCCGAGCTAGTGATGGGTCGTACTCATTGCCATGTCACCCAGCTTAAGGGAACATTTTAAAATGAAGATTTAACATCTCATAAATATCAGCATGAGGAGTTCGAGGCAAGTTCATCCTCTCTGCCAGGAGCCAGCAGTGGCTTTGCTTCTCCTGCCTGGGTTTCTGTGCTAAACTTGGAAAATGTAGAGATGGCGCTGCAGTCAGTAAAAATCCAACAGATGGTAATTGAGATCCTGAATTAGGCTTTGCTTTATTTGTTTAGTTTGCTGCTTGTCAGAAAACATCCTGATGGGAGCAGAAAAGCTCCTCTGTGGTGTGGTCACCCCTCCCCTCCTCCCCATCCCCAAAACCAGCTGTGCTGGGTGGGAGCATCTCCCCACACACTCATTAATGCACTTAAGGCAGCAAGGGCTTTCAAAGGAAATAAAATATCCAGAATGGGCTTCCAGTGTAATTAAGGGTTTGTATCTTAGCTCTAATAGAACATTGAGTAAATCAAGCAAACAAGCCTGGGGCTGACATGGTGCAAGGTGAGCTGGGCTGCCCCTGGTGCTGCCAGGGAGCTGAACACTCGTGTGCCAAGGCAGGGATAAGCTTCCCTTTGGATCTCAGTCTTCCAGGGAAAGGGGAACCCACCCCGTGCACCCCTCACATGATGAAGTGAGGAGTGTGCCTGAAAGTCAGCAGAGCCATAAATTGCATGGGGTCGAGGAAGCCTTGTCTGACACTTAAGGAAGGTGCTCCAAAATCTCTCTACTCATAGTTTAGCAAATTAAGGCCATAAAAAGGGGGACAGTGGTTGGTCTGTGTGTGCAGGGGGAGAGGAGCTGCCACAGGCTCATGGAGATGTCAGGAGGAGCATTTCAAAGATCCAGCCATGAATGAATTTTGGGTTTCTATGGCCCACAGGGAGAACTCCCTTGTGGCACAGTGGCTCTGGTGGAATTGCTCTCCCTTTTTTATTCTCCTCCATAAAAGTACATAAAGTTTAATCCAGGCTATATAATCTCAAAAGCCAGAACCTAACAAGTGGACCACATGGGAGCAGCAAGGGCTGGAATTTCTCACTCCACTGGAACCACCAGTAATTATGTGACAGAGGCTGGCAGGTGATGCACTGGGAAATTAATATCTGCATTGGATTTTATCCTTTGCTTATCTCCCTGGCAGAGGCAGAGCGTGCTGGGGAGCACGGGGGGTGGCCAGGCAGGGACCCCACACTGCAGGGGCTTTGGGGAGGGGTGGCAGTGAGGAGAACCATCCTGGTTTAAACAGGAATTCCATCAGCCAGGCCTGGCATGGAGCAGCCCCGGGTGGTGGATGTGCTCTGGAGGAGCCACTCTGCATTCCCCTGGGTGGTTTTGGCCTTGTTACTGACAGTACTGGGAGCCCTACAGTTACTTGTCTGTCTGCTACCCCAAACTAAAAAAATAATAATCATGAAATGAATGATCTTTTCTGTTTGGCTCAGAAGTGTTCCAGGATGGGAATCCCACAGGTCCTTTCCAGAGCAGGCTCCAGGCAGAAGAAGCCTTGTGTCTTGTTTTGCTGTCACACACCTCTTTTGGATCTTTTTTGATCCATGAGGGACTGAGCTTCTTCCTGCAGTGCCAGGAAGAAAATTCAGTAGATATGAAACAATTTGGTGCTGCTGCTGCTTGACCTTGGCCACAGCAGCCAGTGCTTGACAGGGCACTGGGCTGAAGTCTATTGAGGTTAAGATACATCAGCTTTAATCAATAATTTTGTAATAGAAAATCTTGTGTGCTTGATAAATCATCTCCAGTGCCATTAGTGACCATGTCTGAAGTGCAGGTGAAGTTAATCCGTAGTGAATTTAGCTGGTAACTTTTAATAGTCTTTTCCATCAGGAGAATTATTTTCCACGGGAAAATGCTCCTCGGAATGCTCATCCAGAACTGCTTTATTTAGGAATAAATTCTTGTCTGTGAGGGTGGAGAGGCACAGGTTGCCCAGAGAAACTGTGGCTGTCCCATCCCTGGAACTGTCCAGGGGCTTGGAGCAGCCTGGGACAGTGGAAGGTGTCCCTGCACATGGCAGGGGACTGGAACAACTTTGGCACCCTCCAAAGCCCTGCCACAGCCAGGTATCCATGTTTTATTCCCTTTTCTCCCAGCAGGAGCTGGGGCACAGACCTGTTGGTGGCTGTAATTAGACTTGGCTCCCTGCAAGATGCAGACAAGTTGTTGCAGAGTTTGAAGTGGGGTTTCAGCACGTGCTCTCCAGTGCATGAGATCTTCAAGCACAGGATGGTATCTCGTGCATTTTAATCCCTAAACAGGTAAAATACTGCCAGAGCTGAGGGTAACTTGCCTCTGCAGCAGCAGTTGCAGGCTGTTAGCCATTAGTGGAACAAGTGCTAGCTGAGGCAGCTCGCATTGGACTGACACGCTGCTGTCAGTATTTTCATGCTGATTCTCTCCCCAAATGCTTTAAAAGTAAATACATAATTACAGTGATGGTTTTTCTCCCTCTCTTCTTTCTGAAACAGAAAGCTGCCAGAGGAGCAGAGTAGTTTTTCCTTGCAGCAGATGTTGGTGTGCATCTGGCTCCGTGTGAGCTCGAGAAGCACGGTGGGTTAGGAGTTACAGAGAATGCAAAATGGATCTGCAGGTATATAAACCTGAGCTGTTTAAAAATAATAAACTCACACTGCTGGGGCCTTTGTGGGCATTTCCTGATGGTTAAGAGAGCCCAGAACTCTGTGCCCTGGTGAGGGATTGGTGTGGCTGGTGCCACCAGCTCTCCCCCAGCACTGTGTGCTGTGCAGCAGCTTGCCTGGTGCAGACCCTCCTGCAGGAGGGGATGGCTGCACAGGACTGGGGCTTTGCAGGCTGGATGCCTCTCCTGTTACCTGGATAACCCCCTGTGCTCCTGAGCATCCCCCCAGCCCGTGGGGTCCAGCAGAAACAGGAAGGTGCCCCCCAGGCAAGGCCCTCCTTCTACTCTGACTTGAATTATGCAGCAAAACAAAGACCCGGTTTTGGTTTAATTTTTCCTCCTGTATTGTCTGTTATTGTACAAAAGGCTTCAATTTCAAATTACAGGAGTGATAGCCAGTTAATGTGGTACAGTGGGAGGCCGGAGTTGCTGTTGCTATGGCAATGGAGTTCGGCTCATTTGTTTTGTAGATGAGTAATTACTACGCAATTAGAGTAGGCTAAAAATAAAGGGGCCTTTTGTTCCCTCTTACTCATTAATATTAATAAAAGACCTGTCCTGGCTGTGGTAAACAATTAATGCAGATGTGGTTGCCCATGGTAAAATTAACAGCAGCTTTTGTGCTCCTCGGTGTGAGGTGACGGCGCCGGCATCACCTGGCTCAGCTCTTCCTTCGTTTTGAATGGAAAAATGGTTACAGAGGGGTCTGTGATATCCCAGCATCTGAGCTTTAGCTCTCATTTGCCAGTTGGATGGGTGGTAATAAGTGTTAAAGCTTCCTGTGCAGGCACAGACAGCAGGAGCAGTGCTGGGGTCGGCGCCTGCGGCACAGCGAGCGCCCGGAGCCACCGAGGGCTCCGGCAGGAACCCAGCAGCAGCAATTCCTGATGGCACAGCTCCTCGTTCATCCCCCTCCTCATTCATCCCCTTTGGATAAATGCCAGGGCTGGAGCGAGAAACTTGCCCAGAAACCTGAGCACAGGCGAGGACAAGCGTGGTGCTGTTGAAATGACTCCAGCACAGTGTGTTACAAACAGGGATCGACAAAAAGGAGCGTGAGGAACAGTCCCAAGTATTTGATGTGAAGTAAAAAGATGGCAGGACACTTATCCTGGATATTAGGATGAAATTTTCCCTGTGAAGGTGAGAAGGCCCTGGCACAGTGTGCCCAGAGGAGCTGTGGCTGCCCCTGGATCCCTGGAAGTGTCCAAGGCCGGGTTGGACGGGGCTTGGAGCAGCCTGGGATGATGGAAGGTGTCCCTGCCCATGGCAAGGAATGGGACTGGATGGGCTTTAAGGTCCCATCCAAGCCATTCTGTGATTCTATGAAGTATGCAAGTATTAATCACATCATATTTTAAATTAACTGTAAAACCAGTTAAATTGGTGGGAACCAGTTAGGAAAGTGATTTAACAGGACAGCATTTATTGCTCCTTTGGTTTATTTGTGAGTTCCAACAGAGCTGGTGAACATCCCATGCCTGCAGGGAGGGCTGATGGGTGGTCACCTGCTCCCTGCATCGTCCCTGGGGTGCTCAGCACCCCTGGAAAACACCATCAGGAGGGCAGAACCTCTCCAAAGGGCAAATACCCCAGCCCAGAACCCTGAATCCTCTGCTGGGGGGCTGTGGATGCACAGAGCCACATCCCTCCCAAACTGTTTAACTAATGGAGGGAATCGTAGCAGAGCCTTTGTAAGGTCGACATTTGTTTGTTGTTAAGGATCTAATTAGAAACATGAGAGGAAGCTGAATGGCTGCTTGCTCGGCTAATTAGCGACATGCACGAAGACCACTTTGAACTTCAAGGACACAAAGCTATTAGCGCTTACATCAAAAATGGATTAAACTTCTGTGCTTTTATAATGATTAAAGATGAGCTGCTCAAGAGGAAATCTTTTTGTAAGGCAGTGACAAGAGCTGGCTCCCTGACTGCAGCTCCTAGGAGTGTGGCCTCAGTGTCACACCCGGCCCTGCGCGAGTGACACCGCTAACACACGCTATGGAAAATGGGATTAGGCAATAAATATTGATTGTGGGCAAAAAATTACAGCTGAGCTGCAAAGTGCAGTTATTTGTCCTGCTGCGTAACTGCAGGAATTGGAGCAGCTGAGCTTGAATGCGCTGAATTCTGTGTCTTTTCTTCTGCAAATTGGTGCACATCAGCAGCTTCCAGATGTGGAGACGCCTTGGATGTAGCATATTAGTATATTAGTATATTTAAATTGGCAAATCAAAACTATGACAATGTGCTAAGTGCAGTATTTCACAGGAGAAGGGGCTCACATGCAGCAGTGGGTTTGGAAGACACCTGCACCAGGTGAATTTTTATCTTGCCTGAGTTTGTGGAAGCTGCCCAGCTCTTGCTCGTGGCTCATCTCAGGTAGTTCAGCAGTTGGTTTGTGACGTGCTGCAGTGGAGGAGCGGCGTGGCAGGAGGACACTGAGGCTGCAGCAGGAGCAGTTCCACACGATCCCAGGTGCCATTATCACTCCATTGTGCCCAGCTCCAGGAAGGTGGGCAGCGCTCAGCCCTCCCTCCTGGTTCCCACTCACTTCCAGCGGTAATTGCCGAGCGGAGCCAGCTCACCACCCACTGCTTGCTGTCATTACCCTGCGATATTTTGATGTGTGAAGCCTTTTCCAAAGGGGCTGCAGAGGCAGAACAACCTTTGAAAGTGTGACTGCAGCTAGAAAATAACGTACAAATAGTACCTTGTTAGGGCAGATCTCGGTGTGTCTCAGCCTCATCACCACTTATTTTGCTGATGAGCCCGACAGTTGTTGTATTTTCCTTTTTCCCTGCAGGGCCAGTGTAGCTGCAGGGGAGGGATAACCTGGGGCAGCCTGGCTGCTCCCCATCATGGAGCGTGTCGGGGTGACAGGGAAGGCGCAGCGCTCGCATTTGATTTTCCAGTCAGGACGGAGCCAGCTGTCATCTGCAGCTCTTCACACTTGCAGAGGAGCCGTGTCTGCCACAGGGTTCTCAGAGAGAGAGTTTGCTTTTCAAGTCTGCTTGGGAAGAGCAGGAGCAGAGGGATGCAGGTCCCCATGAGAGATGTACAACATGGCAGCTCTCATCGTGACGCCGGCGTTATTTGTTTTTCTGGTTTGTCTCCCACTTTCCCTTCCAGCGAGCTGGGAGCTGTTTGTACCTTGTTATTCTCCAGAATATCTGTGTGTTTCCAGCTCATTATTTCTGAGACGTTTGTGAGCTGGAGCATTGATCCAAGTTCGAGGTGTGCCACACGCTGCCTGTGACAGAAACCACGCTCTGTAAAAGCTCAGACACGAGGAAGCGATGCTCAACCTGAGCACAAATGAAGGGGTTTGGAGCTCTGTGAGGTGATTGGTATAGGAAAGAAGAGCCTGAATATGAGCTTTTATTTCTCAGGGCTGTGCCAGTGCACTCCTGCAGCCTGAATAGGCCACTGAGAGGCAGGAGCACCGATGTCTTATTTCAGACTGGCATTAATTTGTACATCCAGTCCCTGGTAAATGACATTCTGGTTGTTAGCAGCTCTGAAAAGCAAGGTACAAACTCCCATTAACTTCAGCCCTGACTGCACAAGGAATTAGCTTTGGCCAAGCGATCTGTAACACGGGTGCAGTGCTGCTAATTATATTTATAAGGCTCTGAGCAGTAATGATGTAAGATTTGCATGCAGTGCTGAAGTTGTGCTGGTTATTTAAAGGATCAGCGTCACGCTGTGAGTGCTGCTCTCTTAGTCATGCATGCGACAGCGTGGCCATCAGTGCTGTGCCCTGGGACCCTCGGGGTCCCCAAGGAAGGTGGCATTGTCCCCACACCACTCACTGTGGTTTTGCTCTGTGTCCTCTGTGGCAGTTGTGCTTGGGTGGCAGGCTGGAATGCCTGGGAGCAGGTGATACTCCTCCTGTGACAGTCTTTTCTTAAAACCCAGCAGTAAATGGACCCAAGTGACTCAGATTCATAAATTCATGGAATCCTAGAGCGGGCTGGGTGGGAAGGGACCTTAAAGACAATCTAGAACTACCCCACCTTTGGTGGAAGGCAGGGACACCTTCCACTAAACCAGGTTGCTCCAACCTGGCTTTGAAATTAAATGTCACTGCTGGGACCAGGGTGTTTAAATGGGACTGTTTAAATTAAATGGGACTGCTGTGGGGCAGTCCCCTGTCCCAGCTGGGCTGCTCTGTGCCCTGCCCAGTGCCCCCATGCCCTGCCTGCTCCCATCCCTGTTGGCAGCACTCAATGTTATTATATCATTTACTCCTTCGAGCTGGAAGATGATGTTTGCAGCATGTTCTATGAATTTTTCATAAAGATAGAAAAACAGACTAATCTTGTGAGCTTTGAGTCTTGGTGGTGGGTAATGGCTTTGATTTAAAGCATTTTGTCTTAATGATAGTTATATTGAAAATTTCCTGCTGCTTTCAAGCACGTTTAGTTATTATCATAAACATTGATGGTAGAAATGCCTGCCAAATTGTGCGTGGCTGTTTATGGCAGATGAGAGAGTCATCCAGAAATTAGAGCACTGGATCAACAAGTTGTGAAGAAACCTGTTTGTACAGAAATCCACCCTGAGGGCAGTGGGGCAAGGAAGAACCAGGAGGGTCTGGAAGGAGAAAAGATATGCCCAGCTCTGGTTGTAGGATGTGCTTGACAGGAGATGAAAAATGAATTTCTGATGAGAATCATAGAATCGTTTAAGTTGGAAAATGCTTCTAAAATCAGTGAATCTTCCTTTAACCCCACACTGCCAAGCTGCCCTGTCCCTGCAGAGCTGCTCACCATGCATGGCTGCCCAGGGACAGGGAATGTCATGCCTCTGCTCAAGGAGGAAATCCAGTGAATTGTGGTGGTTTATTTCCCTGGTGAGGATTTCCTCACCTGTGCACTGTGGCAGACACACATTCTTCACTGTTCCTCTCTTGGATTTTGTTTAAATTTTAAAATACTCATGTTTGTTATGAGTCCCCTGCAAAGGTGTTTTGATTCTTTGGGTTTTGGTGCTGTAGGAGAGGGGATGGTGTGACCAGGGCTCTGTGTGGGCTGTGTGCAGGGGACAGTGATCCCCATGCAGTGTCTGTCTTAGTCCTCTGTCCAGATTGCCCCAGGTTTGTTGCCTTTGAAATGCAGTATATTTTAGTGGTGCTGGAGTGGGTTTTTTGTCATCAAGTCTCATTTACTAGTCCCTAAGGGCCTGACTGTCATCCCAGTACTGTGTGAGTTCCCCTTGTAGGACAGTAGTGTCAAAATCCTCACTGTTTATTCTCCTTTTCCCTTCCTCGTTCCCTTCATCATTGATGGCTGAATTGAGTTTATTTGGGTGGGATTCCAGCACCCAGCTTTGCCCAGGCCCAGCAGCATCCAGGTCCTCGTTAGCACAGCGCTGCTCATAAGGCAAATGTCAGCAGGAATCCTGACTTAGAAATTTCTCAGGAGTTCATCCAGGGAGAGTTTACCTTCCAGCAATGACCTTTCTTGTTGAACAGGGATTAAGGTGTGAGCAGGGTCTGTGTGAGCGTGGCAGTGTGCAGGAGCAGGCTCTGGATGAGCCTCCTGCCTCAGCCTGGGCTGCTCTGGGTTCCAGCTCTTGGCTGCTTGACATAAATCACTTGGCTGAACGTGGAGAAGTATCTCCCATGCATGTTAAATGGGATAAAGGCACTCTGCTGAAGGATGGGTTGGTAATAAAGCCTCACTGAAAGAAAAGGTCCAGCTCCTGCTGTGCCAGCCCTGCACAGCAGCTCCCAACTCCCCCAGCACCAATACTGGCATTTAAAAAACCCTGCTGGGGCTGCTTTATGAACCCACATTTTTTTGTATCATTCTGTGTCCCATCTCGCTTTCCCTCACTGCTTTTCAGTGCTGCCCAAGTCTCTGTGGCACTGGGCAGAGTAAGCCTGAGGCTCCCCAAAGCCTGTCCCTCTGGCCTGCAGGCAAACATTCACCTGCTGGTCAAAATTCACAGGCTCAGATCTTTTCTGTAGGAAAAACCACAGTAAATTCAAAGTGAAGCAAGCAGGACTTGAACCTGCCCTGTTCCATCGCTGGTCCTGCCTGGTCCTGGCATCAGGACACGATCAGTGGTGCCCTCCCCTCCATGGCAGCACAATCCCCTGGCAGTTTTTCAGTCACAAGCTTCCAAACATCTGCCCCAATTCCTGTTCTTGCCATGGGATATTGGTGGCCAGGGGAAGGTCTCCAGTTCCTTCCAGCCTGCAGGGAATTAATGTCAGTGCTCTGCGATTCCCACAGTTCACAGCAGCCTTGGACAACTTCTGACATCCTCCAACATCAGGAATTTTGTCATAAGGACACAGGTTTCCAAAAAGTACTAACTTTTCTTAGTGGTGCAGTGTCTGGAGTCTAGAGGCATTTTTCCTTCTTCCTTTTAGTCTCAGGGTACTCCAGGTTTGTGTAAAACAAACTTGTTTCCAGGTGGTTCTTGCCAGAACAGGATTTGCATGTTGGGGAGGTTGTTCAGGGTCCCTTTGCTGTTGTGATGGTAAAGGTGCCTCTGGCTCCAGGTGAGCTCACCTGAGCTCCTGGAAGAAGACAAATACTTAGCAACTAACCATGGCTGAGCAAATCATTAAAAAGTTACTTTCTGAGCCTCTTGCTACTTATGGGAGCTTTCTGTTTCATTTATAAGGTCTGGAGCAAAGCGTTGGCTCTGAAAAAGCTTCTGGCTTTTTCTGTGGAGTTTTTCAGGCACCACTGGAGAGGTGCCAGGGCATCCCAGGCTCCACACAGCACTTCCCAGGCTGTGGAGCAGCCTTTGGCATGTCCATGTCCCCTCCTGTGAGCAATGTGGAGTGTTGAACCCTTGGTCAGTAGATGAAAAATGACCTTTTCATTCCCTACCTGAATAAGCCATTGCCAGCTCTTCCTGCAGGTGTGAAGCCCTCACCTGCAGTCTGTAGAGATGCAAAGGAGTGTGGCTGTGGGCTGTGGGGGCACAGAGGGTGTCTCTGGTTCCCCAGGTGGTTGTTCTGGAGGTTTCTGGTGCTGCTGTGGGGTTTGCAGGAGTGTTTTGCTGACAGGACGCCCCTGGCCGTGCCGTGTCCTGCTGTCACTCGGGTTTTCTGTGTGACTTGGCAGGAAAATTCACATCCATTTTATTGAACCAAAGGGAAGAAAGGGGGGGAAAAGTGCTGGCTTCTAGTAATAAAGGGCTTTGGAACATCTCAGCTGGATATTTTTCTTCACGAGTGAGAAGGCCAAATGTTATCTTGACATTTAATCTTTAATAATAAAAAAAGGCTCTTTGTTTGCCAGCGAAGTCCAAAATCTGTTTACTCTCTCATGCCTTATTTCTTTTAACTTGCTAGCTTAGATGTCCTACTTACCCTCCCCTGCTACCAGTTCAGAGCTGTGGTGAATCATTTATTGTCCAGAACTGACTTTCCTGTCACCACAGAGCCACCAGCTGCCAGGTGTCCTTTTCTTGAGCAGTTCATTCATTTGACAGCTGGGCACCCCTTGGGTGGGTGATGCAGGGGAAGGGGCCAGGGCAGGAGGGGTCCAGCCTGTGCCCACCACAGCACTTTGGGGCTGGCTCCAGGCTGGGCTCCAGGTCCAGAAGAACCTTGTGGTCAGTCCATGCAGCTCTGACCCACGGGCACAGGTCACTCCGGGCCACCAGACTCCGTCACCCATTCTGGTGTTGAGTGAAGATCGTGGGGAGTTGCAGCCAGAGGAAAAGGCTGAAGGAGCCTTGGGGCAGCCTGGAAGGCTGGAGATGGAGGTGCTGGGGGCCCAGTGGGGTGTGGGGCAGGCTGTGCCCACCTGCAGCCCCTTTGGCCAGCACGTCCTGGCAGTGCCCACGGTGGGGCCATGATGGGGACACAGTGGGGACACGATGGGGACACAGTGGGGACACAGTGGGAGTGGCAGACCAGGCTCTCTGTGCCTCCAGGGACCTCCCAGGTACCACCCAGGTGTAGCTCCAGCTTCCCGCAGCCATCTCCATCCAGCTCCTCCCAGTCCGCTGACTTTTCTTTCGCATTGAAACTTCTTCCTCATAAATTCTACATCCAAGAGCAGCCGTGAGAAATGCCAGAAGCCTGACCATCTAACATGCTTTAATATCTAAATTTCTCCTTCCGTTTCATTCTTATTTACATTGCTTTTCTTTCTCAAAAAAAAAAAAAATTAAGGGAGGAAAAAAACTAAATTTTCTTTTACTTCCACATTAGGAGGTGAGTTGTCATCCACCCTCTGGAATTCTTTTTTGCTTTTGATCTTTATTTATTTGTTTAATTTTGGTTGATGTCCCAAGCATGGTTTTGGAGACGAAGGTAGGTCTTCGCTCTCCAAATCAAAAGGAAAAAAAAAACCTAAATAAAACAACAGTCTCCTTGGTCATATTTAAAAGAGAAAAATCCAAACTGTTCCATTCCATATCATTTAAAGAAAAAAATCAACTATTGAACTACTTGTACAGCTTATTGATCTAAAAGGGCGGGTTTTTTCCAAAAGTATCGAATGGATCCAAAAAACGATTTTCCTAGACATGATTCAAGTTATTTGCTGTCAACATTTTAATATCAATATTACCACAATGTGTAGTCTCAAACTAGTTCCTTTGTAGTTTGCATGGGATGTGAATGCTGTCTCGGCGTGCCCAGACCTAGAGAACTTGTTACTACTGCATGAGCATCAAGTCAGATGTTGAAAAATACCTATTATATTTTGTGATAATTTGGTGAAAATGAGCACCTCCAGTCTCTGGTTGCAGTAGTGTGTTGAATGATTGTTCTTTTTTTTTTNTATTGTTTTTTTTTTTTCTTTTTTTTTTCTTTTTTTTTTTTTTTCTTTTTTTTAATATATATCCATATATATATTTTTGGAGCTCTAAGCTTCGTAGTAGTCCGGGCTGACTCTTCTCCAGTACTTGCTCTCCTCTCGCATGGCCTTGGTTAAGTGTTAGAATTGGGCCTAGGCTGTTTATTCTGGTGTTTGGCTTTTGTAAATACCGGTGCATGCCCCGGCGTCCGGCCTCATACCCAGCTTTATTCTCTGCACACCAGTCTTGAATAGCTACAGTGCTCAACCGAATTTTGGCGCACCCGCTTCCCCGGCAGGCTCCAACCCAGCGCGGCCAGGAGGCTTCCCCGGGGCCAACAGCCCCGGGCCCGTGGCGGATCTGTACGGCACGGCCAGCCAGGACTCCGCCGTGGGCAACTACATAAGCGCCGCCAGCCCGCAGCCAGGCTCGGGGTTTGGACACGGCATCGCCGTAAGTAGCCCCGCGCTGGCCCAAAGGGGGTGGGGGGGGGGGGGGGTTTTGGGTGGGATTTTGGGGATTTTGGGGTTTTTGGGTGGCGGCGGCTTCTCGCCGGCGGAACCTGCGAGCAAGGCTGCGGCGAGCGGCTGGAGCGAGCGCGGGTTGTCAGGGAGTGACAGCTGGAATTGTTGAGTTGGGAAAAGCTCCAAAAATCATCCAGTGCAGCCTTTGACCAACCACCACCTCGTGAACCAAACCGAATCACAAATTGTTTCCGGGATGGTGACTCCACCACTGCCCTGGGCAGCCCATTCCAGTAATTAATCACTCTTGCACTGAAGAAATTGTTTCCTAATACCTTAATCACTCTTGCACTGAAGAAATTGTTTCCTGATATCCAACCTGGACATCTCTTGGTGCAAACACTCCTTTGGAGCCGTCTGCAGCCAGGCATGGCGTGTCTCAAAAGGGAATATTTCATAAATATGGGGTTTAAACCCCTGCTTGTCCATATGGGTTTTATATCAACCCAACTACCCCTCCTGGCTGGTGCACCCTTTGGCAGAACAACAGCCCCTGCCCACGAAACGAGCTAAATTAGCTCATTAATTTGGCTGGTGGGACCCCCAGCAGGGTTCCAGGACATGTCCTGCTCCTCTTCACCTGTTTGCTGACCTGTGGGGTCACTTCCAGCCTGTCCTGACATCCCTGGCATCCCTTAGAGCTGCAGGTTCGGGGCGAGGGGCCGGGCTGGGGCTGGTGGGAGGTGCTGCTAACACTGAGCTGGGGCTGGAGCTGCACTAATGAGGGCAGAGATTGGCTTAACGAGGCTGCACGTGGCTGTGTCACCTGTGTGTGAGCATGAATGGGGCTGGAACCCCACTGGCACCCCCAGCACCACTGCAACCGAGGCTCCTGCCCCTTTGGGGCACAGGCAGGAGCTGGTTTTTGTCTCCTGGACAATGAGGAAGTGCAGAGGCTCCCCCGAAGGTCCCTCAAACCAAGAGGAGAACTTCCCTCCCTGATGGAATTGGACGTGGGGAGCAGGAGTGTAGTGCAGACAAAGTGCCTGAAACCTCTCATTTTTATTGGATAAAAAAGACAAACAAACCTTTCTGCCCGGCTTTGTGCCCGTGTGCTCAATTCCCATCCTGGGCCTGCCCCTCCCATGGTCACACCATGGACCTGGCAATCCCTGTGGATCAATTCTGGCACAAACATGAACATGACTGCTCTGCAAGGAGCTACATGCATTCAGACTGCCCCCTCTCACCACTTACAACACCTCTTATTTCCATTTTTCACCTAAAAACCCATTTGTACTTGAAAACTTGGGCTCTTTGGTTTCAGCAACATCCCCATTTTTCAAGTGATAGGACACCAGGTCCAAGGCTGGGTGTCCAGATTTGTCTGCACTAACACTTCCCAAAGAACCATTTTGTAATTGACTTGCAGATTGGCAGCCTCTTAATTCCCCCAATAACTGCAAAGAATCCCATAGCTTTTATTACATATATATTTATTTAACACTCTCCATTTACTAACCCTGGTTTAAAAATAAAGAAGGGAGAACCCCAAAGCTTATTTTTGCACCTGGGGGAATGAGAAGATGATGGTCTTGGAAAGGTGACCATAGGGTTGAGCACACCTGGTGACCAGAACAGCTCTTGGAAATCCCTATTCATGCTGGCAACACAGTCTTTCAAGTCCTTTGATAATTTCTTGGCAAAATTAATAATCAGCTGTTCCCATGTATAGAGCACTGATGAACTTAACAATTGTACAATTTTAGGGACCTTTGATTGCAACGGCTTTTACAAATGGATACCATTGAAACGTTACACATGGTTGGTTGCCATCTCACTTGGAGGTATTACAGTATATCCCATTTGTACTTTGTGCTGAACTACCATCTCCCCTATATTTACTTTAAGTGAACAATTTTTTTATCTCCATTTCGTCTTTCCTTGGCCTTTAATCATTCCTTTCTGTGATTTGTGTTACTCAAATCAACCTCACGGGCTGGAAACTGGAAGACAGATCCAGAGCTAAACCCCCCAAAAAGTCGCTTTTTCATCTTCATGATGCTTCATGCAATAATTTGAAGAGGCAGAAAACCCAGAAAGCTGTGGGGAATCACCCCCAGTGCCAGCAGCCAGAATCCCAAAGGGATCAGAGATCTGCTCCCAGTGCACTGGTTTAAAAATAGCTGAGCCCCACTGCTTTATTGCTGAGAAACCATCATTCTTAATTAAGTGCTGTACCAAATATTACAGCTAAAAGATAACATTGTAACTTGTAACCATAGAGCAATTATCAAGATTAAAAAAAAATTAAACCTGAGCAAATTAAATTAAAGGCATTACCTGAGCGCCGCAGCCCTGGATTGCTGCCAGTTTCCTACCCTTTGAACTAAGCTCCAGTTAATTAAATGTTTAATTTTTATTTTTTATTATTATTTGGCCTTTGGCATATTCATCTTTGCAAACAAATACTCTTAACACTCGGAATGGAAGAGATTAGAAAGTGCAATGAAAAGCAGAAGTTATCCCAGTTAAATGGCAGGGCTTTGCCTCCAGAGCTCCGAGCCCGGGCAGGCAGATGCAAGGGATGTGACAGATTTTATTTCCCTGCCTCTTGCCCACCACTGCATGATCAATGTCAAATCATTTACATTCAAAAATCAGTCTATGAAATTAGAATTAAAGTTAGTCAAGGGACTGGGAACTGCAGAAAACATTCAGAGACTTTCAACTACATAAAAATAGATTTTTACCTAAACACGAGTGGATCAAGGGGGTTTCTATTTACTCTCTGTCTCCACACACACCCCTAAGATTACCTGAAATTGCTCTGTCAATTGATTTGCTCCACCAAGGAGTGTTTTTTACGGGAAAGAGAAAAGTGCCATAAGCACTCTTGCTTAATCCCAGCTATGACTTGCACGTAGCAGTGTCTGTTGGCTGCTCCATTTGTCAGAATCCTTCACGTTTCCTGGCCCGTCAGCCTCTGGAATAGTGAGGAGGTTCCCGAGGCCAGCTGGAGCCCGAGCAGAACATCATAAGTCAGGCTAATAACAGGCAGTGACGGCAGCCCCGAGATGGATGGGCTGTAATCACTCCTCACTTAGCACAGCCATCACTGCAGCCATCACTGACTGGCCAGCGTTGAGACTCAAACCATTAACGACTTAAAAACAAAGTGCTTTTAATGTTGCTCATTACTAATTAAAATGGATTTTGAGAGGAGGAAATGAGCCTTATTATTAATTCCTCAAGGAACAGTGAGTTTGAAAGGCTTGTGGCTGGTCCTGGCATCCCCAGGGCAGGATTTGGCTGAGCTGCAGTTCCTGGGGCAGGGATCAATTCCCACATCCCTGCAGGATGCTGCTGGGACCTCACCCCGAGCATGAATATTTGGGGATGGGTTTTGGAGGTCATCCCAAAACGAGCAGGGAGCATCCTCGCCCTGTGAGCAGCTGCCTGCAGAGCCAGAGCCCTAAATATTTACATCTTTTATACATGATCTATCTCAGCTTTAAGCACTGGCAGGGACAGAGCGTTGGAGGCTGAAGCTCTGGGATAAAATAAAAATAAATCCTGGCCACCTCAGTGTGCCCAGGTAGAACTTGTCACCTTCCAGGTACTTCAGAGAAAACTCATTTTACCAAAGCTATGTGAATTCATGGTGTAACAGATGCCTGAGGAACCGTTTTTGTCCTGGCCCTACATCAACTCACTTTGTGCTGTTCCTAAACCAGCCCAGCCCTCAGCAAAGCCCCTAATCCAGGCTTAGCTGGGATGGAGCTGGAAATAAGAGCAGGGAATAAATGAGACCCCCTGTCCCGTGGGGGCTGTCCTGGGAACACCTCAGCATTCCAGCTGGTCCCTCTGCATCCTCCCTCGGGGTGGATCAGGGCAGGCTGTGGCCGCAGAGTGTTTCCAAACACTTCGGGGTTTTGTTTTCTTTTTTTTTGTTAAAAATCCTAATGGCCCTCAATTAACTGTCCCTGTCCCGTGTCCCTGACCACCTTCTCCCCATGCAGAGTCTCTCTGGATGTCCGGGCAAGACAGGGCGAAGTTTCTGAAGGGGCCCACGGTTGGGTGATCTCATCAGACTTTGAGCACTACATCATCATCATCGTCATCATCGCCATCATCATCATCATCACCGCCAACGCAAACTGGAGGTGGCACTCGAAGGACTTGGGTTGTTTCAAATCTCTCTCATCATCTCATGAATCTGCTGTACTATAAAAACAACAGCTTTTAAAAGTATGTATATAAAACCCATTTCTTGTTCGTTTTATTTTCTCGATGGGTTCCCCCCACCCTCTTTTCCAGCCTCTCCAAGCCCCTCATCTTTTCGTAGCCTTTTTGACATAGTCTCGTAGCCACGTAGTCAGAATTCTTTGTGTATGTAGCCAGAGCCTAACCATAGTGTAACTGTTATATTAAGGGGTTTCTTTTGCTTTTCTTTCCCACCTCCTCCTCCTCCTCCTCTTCCTCCTCCTCCTCCTCCTCCTCCCTTCTGTTCTACGTGGTTGTTGTTGCTTAAAGGATGCTGAGATGGTGACAGGAGCCTCGGGCACGGCGCTGGGGGCTGGCAGGGCACGGGGAGGGGGGAGCAACAGGTTCTTCTCTGGCCCTTCTTTTCCTTTGTGTCTTGGTTACTCTAATTCTCGAATTCTCTCTCTATTTTCGGCAATAAGGCGAGGGCGACAAGCTTTTTGCGCGTCCTTTTTCTATCTAAGTGCTTTTTTTTTGTTGAAAGAGGTGATATAAGGTTTTTTGAAATCGTGAATTCTGAAAAAAAAAAAAAGAAAAAAATAATAAAGTGCTGTAAATACAATTCCATTAACTACATAGAAACTATTAAGAAAGAGAAATACAAAACTTATTTTTGTGATGGAGTCAGCCTAAGGCAGTTTCTCTATGAAAATGGATGAAAAAAGACAAGGAAGTTGAAGTTGTAGCCTTTGGGAGCAGCTGCCAGAGCTGGCCCGGGGGGGTTGTGATGCTGTGGGACCCTCCCAGCCTGCCCAGTTCATCCCAGCAGCTTGGCTCTCACACGTGCACAGCTTACAAAGGAACAGTCTAGTGGTATTTTTATTTTAATTTAAAACCTGCTTTTCCCAAAACTGATCAAGAAGCTACGATTTTTCCTACTTAATGCATTTACGGTTCAAAGCACACCTTTAGTTTGGTTTTTTTTTTGTTTGTTTGTTTTTTTGTTTTGTTTTGTTTTTTTTTTAGTCATTGTTTTAAACTAGATCAACTTGCTGTCCAGTCATTTCAGCTGCTCTGGGCACCCTGTGGGGGCAGAGCAGCGTCCAGCTTGCATGGTTTCTTTTATTATCCATCACTTTCTGTATTATCAAATTAGAAAGCAAGAAAGCAACTTTGGTTGGTTTTGATGATTTTTTTTT
>VWZS01009627.1:361558-394402 GCA_013397075.1 Rhabdornis inornatus
TTTTGGGAATACCTCAGTGCTACAAGTTTCACCCTAGAAGCAACGGAAGATTTTAATTTATTGTAGTTGTAAACAGAATTTAAAAGAAATAAAGTATAAAACATCATTGCACTGTGACTGGTAGGGGAAAAACTGACAGTTTCCTATTTGCACATGTTTAATATTTGGCTGTTATATATATGGTCCTCTGTTGGGGGAGGAAACTTATGAAGGATATTTTTTAATTTAATTTTTTTAATATTGGTAAATAGGCCTGCAACAGCAAACTAGAAGTACAACATGGTAGGTGGCATTAAGAACATACTGTAGTGTGGATATATTTCTTCTTTTTTTAACGTAATATTGACAAGTTTTATTAATATTTTTTTAAATTGTTACGTTTATAAATTTGGTACTTTAGGTACAGCCAGTATAAGACACTGAATGCGACATTTGTTAAAAAGAGCTGCTGCACTCCTATTTTTGTAAATTTTACTAACAAGTAGACTAATGTAGACATTCAATAGATAAGGTAGAGCAAGGCATCTTTAACAAAACAAGGCACCATACTGCTAACCGAAAGGAGAAACCTTGTTTTTCTTGTTTTTAAAAAAAAAAAAAAATCATGCTTTTTATGTAATATTTTAAGTTTTTTTCTTATTTCAGAACAACCAGGTTTAAGCAAAATGCTGGACGCTTTTTAAATATTGAGACTTGATCAAGTAATAAAAGAAATAAAACCGAATTCTTTAAAAAATAAAAAGGTTAAAAAAAAAACAAAAAAAAAAACTACTACGAACCAAATTCCCTGCGATTCAGTGTGGCGTCAGGGAATTTTTTATTGCTATTTTGTCAATGTTGATGATGTACTGTACTACCAGTTGGTTTTCCTCTCCATTCCCTGTCACCTCATAGAATATTCTTTGTTGATCATTGTTGTCTGTTAATAGTGTATAAAATGGCTTATCTTGTAAGAGTGCTGTCCTGATGGTAGTGTAGTGAATTTTTCCCCCCCTCTTTCTCTCTTCCTCTTCTAGTACATATTGGTAGGTGTATCGTAATTAAGGTTAAAAATTTAGATGTAGTTATTCAGATTTAGGACCAGTAAGGATAGAACTTTCTCTTATTTAAGAAAAAAAAAAATGCTAATAATTTTGGGAAGGTTTTCCATTTTTGGTTTTTTCTTCTCTTTTTTCTTTCTGTGCTTTTTTTTCCTCTTGTTTATTATTTTTCTTTCGTTGATCTGATGCGGTTTCAACTAACCAAAGGTCTCACAATGTTAAAAATGCTGGCAAACTCTTAAGGCATTTGTAGATCCCCACCCTTGACTTTGGAAAGGGGATGTGCCATACTACCTTAAATGCTAATGCTAGATATGCAAAACTGGATTTTTTTAATTTATTTTTTAAAAGAGGGAGGCACGGTATATTAAAACGATTTTACTAAGAGAAAAAAAAAAAAACATATTTTTTTAAGAATGCTCAGAAGAAATTGCTAATCTGTGTGAATATGTTTTAGATGTTTATATACCTTTTGAGAAGTCCCAGTGGCCCATAGCACAAATGTCGTGGAATCCAAGATGTTTTGATGTGGCTACCTAGACTAAGGTTCACGTTAGTCCCCCACTCATCTAGAGATCAATTTTGAAGGATTTTTTTTTTTTCTTTCTTTCTTTTTCTTCGTTCGTTTGGGGGTTTTTTGTCAATTTTTCAGCACAAAGGTTCAGCTCCACCTTTGTCTTTCTCAAGCCCAGGGGGCGATTGTGGAATCCTGGGCTGGAAGGGCCCCTAGAGCCCGTCCAGTGCCAGCCCTGCCGTGGCAGGGACACGTGTCCCCTGTGCCAGGGGCTGCCAGGCACAGAGTGCCCTTTGCTCTGCAGAGCTCAGCCCTGGCATCACCAACACGAGGGATTTCCACCAGGCTGGGTGACCTGGGCACCCCAAGGTGCCACATCCCAAACTCCAGGGACATTCCCCAGGAGCCACAAGTGCTTGGGACCCTCCCCTGCAATCCGAGTCCTTCGTGATCGGCTTGATTAAAGCGAAGCCTGATCTGTCCTTTGGGGTTTTTATTTTTTCTTACACTTCATAAATGTTCATTTTGAGTTCAATTTGTAGCTTGGACTTTAAGGTAGCATGGCTCTCTTTGCTGTAAGTTGATTTTTTTTTTTCCATTGTACAGCAGCGTCTGCTGGTGAATGTCACACATCTTGCTAGGCTTAGTTAAACCATTGGGTAATTGTGGGTGATAACGACCTGAAAGGTGTTGGGATTTCTTTTCTTCCCTGCTTTCATCTGTAGTGTGAATGAGGGCTAGCGACTCCAGCCACACGTCCCTTCCTGTTTTCGTTTCTGCCATTCACTCAATGCAACATAATCAATAATAAAGCAATATAGTTTACTACATTTTTACTGAAGGCCAGCCATGGTTCTGTATGATATTGCATATGAAACTGTTTACAAAAACAAAAAAAAAAACAAACAAACAAACGAAAAAAGAAAAAAAAAACAACACTAACTCATAGCTGTCTTTTATGCTATGGCGATGTCTCGGGTGGAATCTTCTGAATTCTTTTTTTTAGTGGTTTGGTTTGTTTTTTTAAAAGCGGCACAGTTGAGAGAGAGAGGGAGAAGTGAGGTTTAGTGTTAGGGTGAAGAGACAGGATGCATGGAAGACACACCTGGCAGATCCTGGTCTGCACACAGACACTGTAGAGTTTCCTACGTACAGAATCCAGGCGACCCCGTGAGAACACTACGTGAGGAGATTCTGTAAGCTAAGCAATACTTTAATACTGTAATAAAATTACCAAAAAAAAAAAAAAGCCTGAAAAAAAAAACACACAAACCAATAATTTTTTAAAAGGAGGAAAAAAAAAAAAGGGTAACTTGAGAAAGCAAATCCTTGTGGTGGGTTGTCAGCCCCCCCCAGCAGTCTGACTGTGTTGTGTGGAGAGCTCGGTGTCCTGGCAGGGCTGGGGGTGAGCAGGGTCAGCCCAGCCCTGCCAGGGCCCCTCTGTCTGTGACTGTGACTGTCCTAGGTAGCACCCCTGTCATTCTCTGTCGTACGAGCTCTGAACTCCCATCAGTACTAGGATGCAAGTGAGCATTTCAGGTGGTCATAAATGTACCTAAATAAACTATGGCACAGTGGCAGGCCTAGCCCTTCCTTTTATACTTTAGTATGAACTGATGAGAACTTTGGTAGTGACTTTTTTTTTATATATATACATATATATATGTATCTATATATATCAAGCATCTTTCAGGTCTCTGTGTATGGCTTTCTGAAGCCCTGTTGTAAAATACTATGTGGATGGGGGTCTCTCACATCACAGATGTGGAAAGTATAATTTTATATTTGTATTTTCAAATAAATAAGTTTGTGAAAGGTTTCCATCCTCTACTGTGGTCCAGAAATCAATGTGTTTGTCTGACGAAAAAATACAATAAACTGTTTTGAACAGATCCATGGAGTCCATTTCATTGGGGGGGAGGGGGAATATTTATTCCTGTCAGCCCCATTACCCCAAAACTCATCCCCTTGTTGCTCCTCCTGGTCCCCCCTCATCCTGTGCCCTGCCAGGCACATCTTTGGCATCATCAGCACTAATCCTGTTTCCAGGGGGGGCAGTGGGTGGCCACGTGCTCCCAGTCCTGCTGGATAAATTCCCAGTCCCCCACACCCTTGCTGTGTATTTTCCTCATTGCAGTGACACGTTGTCTCTGCCTTCACACCCCGTCTGAGCTCAGCTATTCCACCAGAGGCCATTTCCCTTCGACACTTGGCCTGGAGCAGAGCCAGCTTCCCCCCACCCCTCCTTTAGGCTGTAACCACTCATTTTTCATCGGTCACTATTCCAGGATGACACAGGTTCCTTTCCTGGGGAGGTCAGGCTGTGGGATTGGGCAGGGATGGAGGGGATGCTCCAGCCCCAGCAGCACCCACAGAGCTTCCCAGTCCAGCCCCATCCAAGGCTCCATCCCCTCCGGTCCTGGGGGCTCCGCCTGCTGAAGGTCAGGATGCAGGACGGGCTCTCTGGAAAGCAGTCAACACATCAAGCCCTTAATGGGATTGATGATTAGTGGAGCACCGAGGGGAAAATTAGATTAGAAAAACAAATGAAAATAATTTCGGAAGTCGTGTTTGTTCGGGGTGGAAGGAGCTTCCACTGCGAGGGCTGCAGGAAACGATTTGACTGCAATCCAGAAGAAAAGGAGCGCGGGTCTGGAGTACATTAGTGTGGTGGGAGGCCGGGAATAGCAGCCACTTAACCCTGTCATTCAGCAAACATTAGTGAATTATGAGTGTATTATATGTGGGTGATGTGTTTTGTGCAAAGCCCGCGGGCCCGCTGTAGCAGCACTGAAATGGGAGTGGGGGGTCGGTGTCAAAATGTAAATTTTTATACCAGCTCTGGAATAAAAATAAGATTTTGTGTTCGCCTCCCAGCTACTGAAATCAGATTGCAGCCGAAATCGGAGTTGTAAAATAAGCAAAAATTTCCCTTCCCTGTCAAATTAGTGCCCTGATAAAGAAAACAAGGGAGATAAATGTGATTTACTTCCTCTCCCTTCTGCCATAAACATTTATGGCCGAGCTGTAACGATGAGCTGCAGGAGGCAGCTGGGGCCACAGGGGCTGTGCAGTGTCACCCACATGGGGGTCTTTGGGCACCGAGCCCCTGCTGTGGCACCCACGGGGCAGGTGAGCTCCTGCACCCCTGTGCCACATCCCATCGTGTGCCCCCAGCCCTGCCCCACTGCCTCTGCCCTGCCCCCAGCCCCAGCTGGCTGTCCCAAAATCTCGGAGTAAATCCCGGGTTTATTGATGTGCTTGCAGGACCTGAGCACCCTCTGCTCTTGGGCAGAGCCACGCACCTCGAGGCTGCAGCTCGGCAGCAGAAACCAAGCCAGCATTTATTAATTATGAGCTTAAGCACTCCCTTTCACGGCTATTTACAAGGGCCGCCTCATTATTAATACAGAATTATTAAATAGCGGGGTTTAAAGCTCATTTTTTCCACTGAGTACCAGTCCCTGTGGTGGCACGATGCCACCCGGCCTGAGAGCGCTGTACCCCTGCTGGTGATGAAACCCACCCCAAAAAAAAACATTTCTCTCCACCATTCTGCGTTCAATTACATCAGACACCATAAGAAATGAGCAATTCCAGCAGCTCCGCATGTCGAGGGCGCAGGGCTGCAGTTTTCAGCTGGTCACGAGGTGGTGGCAGCGCCTGGCTAAGGACAGACACTTGTAATTCATTAGCGCTTTGCAAAGGGCACCGGTACTTGACTCTGTTTGTGCATTAGGCAAAGGCTGATTCCTGCTATTTACCTCCACGGCAACGGCTGGAATTAGCACGGAGCAGCTCCCGCGGGCCGGGCTGGCTGCATCCGCTGCTCTGCAGGGCAAACACAGCTACCAGAGAATGCTGGAATGGTCTGGGCTGGAAATAACTTTAAAAAACATCCAGTGCCCCCCCCTGCCGCAGGCAGGGACACCTTCAACCATCCCAGGTTGCTCCAAACCGCATCCAGCCTGGCCCTGAGCACTTCCAGCTCCTCTGGGCAGCCCGTGCCAGGGCTCCTCACCCTCACAGGGAAGAATTTCTCCCCCATATCCAAACTAAATCTGCCTTCCTTCAGCTTGAAGTCATGCCCCTTTTCCTATCACTGCACACCCTTGTGAAACTGAAGTCCCTTTCCAGTATGAGTGAAGAGCCTGGTCCCAAAGCCACTGCATCCCACAGTGGCAGCAAGCCCAGGTCCCCAGCCTGACCTTCCCAACATCAACTCAACCCCAACAGGGTCAGGGCTGCTGAAACTTGGGCACATTCCCACCCACTGCTGGATCTCTGCAGCCTGGGGACCAGCCGGGGTGCCAGGGACAGTGTCCAGCCCATCCCAGTGTCCAGCTCCCAGCAGTGTCCATCCCAGTGTCCATCCCAGTGTCCAGCCCGGTGTCCAGTCCCCAGCAGTGTTCATCCCACAGCAGTGTCCACCCCAGAGCAGTGTCCATCCCAGTGTCCATCCTGGTGTCCAGCTCCCAGCAGTGTCCTGCTGCTGTCACTGCCTGCTGATGGCTGTGACACACTGAGTGGCACTCGCCCCCGAGGCGAGTGAGAGGAGCCCGCGCACCGCTCCCGCTCGTTAATAATTACTGATTAAAAACGAGTTAAAAAGCCAATGAAGACTGAAACGTGCATTAACCGGGTGACCCCGCCTGGCTCCAGCCGCGGAGGGACGGGAGCGGGGACGGGATCAGCACTCGCGGTGTCTCCATCGCTTGGTGACACCCAGCAGGGATCTGTCACCTCCTGCATCCGCAGAGCATGGCTCTGATGTGACACGAACAGCAGCAAGAATAAAAAGCAGGAGGAAGTTCCAGCTTTTGCCTTTTCGGCCACCGATAAAACTGCTCGGGTTTTATACAGGGCTTTTCAAAGCAGCAGCGTGTTCCTCTCAGCCCCTTTCATCCAGACATCCAAAGTGCTTCCTGTCGCTCCTTCCACAACCTTTTGATGGGTGGGGAATTCCTCTTTTTTAATCCTGAAAAAGTCAGCCTGGCTGGGCTGTGGGCTCCAAACCCGGCTGGAGGTGGAGCCGAAGCCAGGTCCCATCCCTGTCCTTGTCCTGCTTTGTCCCAACAGTGGCTGAGTTACACAGCAAAGGAGCCGAGATGCTGAAGGGGGGGTGAACACCTGGAGGGGTTCAGCACCTGGACCGGGCCCAGCATCACCTCCCGGGCCCGGAGCCGCCGGTCCCCCCCCGCCGGGCTCCGCTGGGGCATCACAAACCCGCACACGGCCCGAAGGACACGCGGCCGAGCTGTCAATACCGATAAGTCCTGACACTGTGTAAATGCAACCTCCCCGCTCTGCCCCATCGATCCGGCAGCGCCGCCAACACCCCGGGAGCGGACACGGGAAGGTCACCGGAGCATCCCGGCCACAGCCGGAGCGGCCCCGAGCCCGGCAGAGGGTCCCTGAGCATCCCGGTGCCACCCGGAGCGGGAGGTGGCGGTGCCCCAGCCCAGCAGAGGGTCCCTGAGCATCCCTGAACATCCCGGTGCCACCCGGAGCGGGAGGTGGCAGTGCCCCAGCCCAGCAGAGGGTCCCTGAACATTCCTGAGCATCCCTGAGCGTCCCTGCGCATCCCGGCCCGGCCACAGCTGGAGCTTTG
Organism: Rhabdornis inornatus; assembly: GCA_013397075.1. Lineage (NCBI taxonomy): Eukaryota > Metazoa > Chordata > Aves > Passeriformes > Rhabdornithidae > Rhabdornis > Rhabdornis inornatus. Next base: position 368,724 of record VWZS01009627.1, read on the forward strand.
CTGTCCCAGCCCGGCAGAGGGTCCCTGAGCATCCCGGTGCATCCCTGAACATCCCGGTGCCACCCGGAGCGGGAGGTGGCGGTGCCCCAGCCCGGCAGAGGGTCCCTGAGCATCCCTGAACATCCCGGTGCCACCCGGAGCTCCGCAGGGGGAGGTGGCGCTGCCCCAGCCCAGCCCAGCCCAGCCCAGCCCGGAGCCGCTCCGACAATGCTCTGCCATCAGCAATCAGAATATCCGCTCATACAAAATCAAGAGGCAAAATAATTGAGTCAATAGCGCTGCGAAAGGATTGCTCCTTCAGCCCCATTCTTGTGCTAACAATCCTCCAGCAGGGCTGAGGATTCAAAAGCCTGGAGAATCAGAAAGGAATTGATTTGATTCAGAGCTTCAGCCCGGGCTGTATTTAACACATCATTTTTGCTTGCTCTACATAGAGTAGAAACTGTTTGAAGGCAGAGGGGCTGGGGGAGAGAGAGGGGAGCGGGAAGCACAGGAGCAGGGGAATATTCTGGATTTGCTGCTTTCCCAAGAGCGGCCGGACCCACAGACGGCTGGCAGAGAGCCTGGGGACCCACAGAGAGACACCCCAGGGCTCCGAGTCCCCTGAGCACCCACGGATTGTGGCTAAGAAGGAGCAGAGGGAGCGAAGGGCAGCGGAGATCGCCGCTCCGCGTCCTCCCCGCCCGCATCCATCAGCTCCAGGGCGCCGGGGATGCTTCCCTTGGGAAAAGGCAGGAGGCGCCTCCTGACCCTGCCGGCCTCGGCTCGGGGTCACAAACCCTCCCCTCCCGCTACCGAGTGGCCACCAGCAAAACCGCAGGGTTGCCAGCCGGGAAAAGGTGGGATTCCCGAATTCCCAGCGGCTCCACGGGTGCTGCAGGCTGTGGAGCACTCGATTTCTGCTCCCCTCCAAACCAGCACTGCCAGGATCCTGCAGCATCCCAGGCAGCTCCTTGCTCCCAGAAAAACTTCCAAGGTAAAAACCCCTTGCACTGGGAAGTCTCTGACAATTCCCTGCTTTTTGGCAAACACCCATATACATTTTCATGGTATCTGTAATAAATTCTGGGAGCCCTTTCTTGGCCTGCTTTTTATCTGTGAAAGCAGCTGGAAAATCCTCATCCAGCTCCAGCATCCCACCAATAAACACAAACCAGAAAATGCAGAATTTCCCCAGATTCCATTAAACATGAGGACAACAACCACTGGGAGAGGATCAGCAACAAGAACAACCCCACAGTCCCCTCCAAGGCTGTTCTACAAACCACACACTAAAACATCAGCAACACTAAAATAGAACATCCAGACAAACACTTCCAGAAAAATCTGAATTAACTGCAGAATAAAACCCGGTGTCTTGAGCAGGGGAAGGAGCAAGTGCCAAGCACATTCCAGCAAAGCCATTTCTCTGCTCATTGTGTGGCACATGAATCTCTTTTCAACCCTTTTTGGGTCGTTCTACCCCTCACAGAGCCCAGCTGGTGGCTCTGACACAGCGGGGACCCCCAGACCCCCACCCAGGCAGCTGAGCTGATGTGTTGATGAGCAAGTCATGTCGCTATAATAAGGAGTGTTTATTTGAATAATAAGGTCAGGGAGTTAAGTAGTTGGTATTCCACTCGTAGGAAGCAGTTTGCACAGTGTCACTAATAATTAAAGGGGTTTTTTGACTAATCTAGTTGCTCTTCCTAAATATACTCCACTCTGTTCAAGAAACTCATCAAAGCAGCGAAGTGATCTTCGAGGTTATTAATCTCCTTTGCTCCACAGCTGGAGCAAATTTATTTGCTTGAATTAGCATGTAATAAACTTATAATAAAGCTGCCATATCCCTTGCTTTAGAGATATAGTTTGTGTAATGGGTAGTTAAATTTAGGTAATGTAGCCATGGTCTTTGGGCTCTGAGAGAAGGGGGAAGGGAAAACTCAACAGAGTGCTGGGTTATCCCCAGCACTGGGGCTCCCAGTGGGATTTCTTCCAGGTCAGGAAAAGTCTAACTTTTTGGAGAGCAGTGGATCAGATATTAAGCTGAAATTGTTCCCTGGGAGGGCAGGCCCTGGCACAGGGTGCCCAGAGCAGCTGTGGTTGCTCCTGGATCCCTGGGAGTGCCCAAGGCCAGGTTGGACAGGGCTTGGAGCAGCCTGGGACAGTGGATAGTCCCTGGGACATCCCTGGGATAGTCCCTGCCATGGCAGGGGGTGGAAATGGATGATCTTCAAGGTGCCATCCAACCCAAACCATGCCATGATTCTGCGACTCTGCCAATTCCAGCATCCCTTTGCCATCTCCAGACAAGCAGGATCAGCTGAGACCTGTGCAACAAATCCCACAGCACAGCAAAGGACGGGTCCCAACAAACCAGAGGCTACCTTCCCTGGCCACCCAAGGAGAATTTGCCCCAAAAATCACCCTCAGGGCTGCCCAGGAGGGTGCAGCCCCAGCCCCACCCTGCCCAGACACCCAGGGGAGCAGCAGGGGATGCTCAGGCAGCAGCACCCACAGATCAGGAATATTTTAAATAAAACTGAGCTTGGTGCAGGTTGTCCAAGTGAGGGGAATGAATTCACTTCAGTTCCCAAAGCTGAGCCTTTCTAGGCTCAGTTTCCCAGGAGCAGTAAATCCTGTCCCTGTCCCTTCCCCTTCCCCTGAACACTCCGTGCCCGGGAACAGCAGATGGAGACAGATGTGGCAGAGAGCAAAGTTCAGCTGCACTGGGAGGACCGGCCCCCACCTCCTCCTCTGAGGTTATTATTCACAGAGCCTGGGCAGTAAATAATTTTTCCCTCTCTCCATTTCAGCTCTTTTCTGTTCCTGCTCTGCGCTGGAGCAGGCCTGGGCATTAGCCAGAGGTGTCAGAGGTGTTAGACAAGGTATTAAGGAGGTGTCAATGGTGAAATAGCTGGGATTACAGTAAAGTCTAAATAAGGTGTAAAATAAAACCAAAGGTGATAAAGTCGTTGATAAGAAAAGCTGGAGAAAAATAGGAGTGCAATTATTTTTCATCCTGCTTGTTCACTCTCACAGTGCATTATCTATGGCTTTGCAAAGACTTAAGTGAGATTTTTTTTTCCCCTGTCTATGGTATTTTCTCCAGGCAGCACCGCTGCTCTTGCAGAGCAGGGGAACATCCAGCACCTCCACACAAACCCACACCTGCCCAGGAGATGCCCCTTCCTCCTCCTCCATCCTTGTGCAGGGGACTGGAGGGGAGGACACCCTTCAATCCTTGGCAGGAGGCACAGGGGCAGAGCCCAGCGCTGTCCAGGCTGGGGACAGGCAGCTCTTGCAGAGCAGGGGCTGGTGGGGACGTGTCTGTGCCGGGCTGTCAATGCAGCTGTCACCGGGCAGGGACTCACCTTCCCCAGCTAGAACACATCCATCACCCCGACAGCCCCTAATCAGGCAGGCAGAGCTCAGCAGAGGATGGAGAGAGAGCTCCTGCTCCCCCTCCCCGAGCAAATCGTGTAGGGGGAGAAAAAAAAGAAAAAAATAATGCAAGAAATTACTCCGGATGGCAAATCAACAAATTAGCCTTGATTACTATCCGGGTCTCCCGGCCTCCTCTTCCTCGTGCTCATCAGCTCTGCCTGCCTGAGCCCTTCTGCTCCTGCAGGGTTCATTCCCTGCCAGAGCTCCCTGCAGCATCCATGGGGCAGCACCCCAGGGACCTCAGGGGACCCCCCTCCAGCAGCTGGGAGCTCAGGGGGATCCCCAGAAGGAGGGAGGTGACTTTCCAGGAGCCAAAACTGTGCAGGAGGATGCAGTGGCAGAGCTCTGCTGGGATTCCCTGGCTCTAGGCTCTGGACCCATGGCCCTTTCTGCCAGGCACAAACCAAAATGAGGGGTTTTTTTTCAGAAAAAAAGCACAGGGGAATAATTCTGGTGAGGGGAAAAAAAAATAAAGTTACTTAAAAGCATGTTCATCTGCAATTCTCCCAGTGCTGTGAAGGGTTATTAACTGATTGGATTTCATCATTTCCCACTCTGCTGAGCAGAGGCTGATTGTCCCATATTTGCATTTCTCTTGGACAAGCAGCAATCCTGGCCCCCAGGGTGGGCACAAGGCCAGGCCATGTGCCCTGGGATGGCAGCAGGAGCTCAGCTCCCTCCCACCACAGGAAAACCACCAGAGCAGCTCTCTCAGCACACCTGGGTTCATCCAGGAGCGCTTCCCCCTCGCTGGGAAGCACCACTTCAGACGTGAACTTTCTGGAGTTAATTTGTTTTGGTTCTCTCAAATGGCACAGGACTGGCAGGCAGGCTGACACCAGCCCTGGAGGCATTGGAAGGAATGGATGGATACAAGCAGGAGATGGATGTGCTGGCCAAGCTCAGCCCGGGTGAGCTCAGGTACAGGAGCGTGCTGAACCTTCCCTGCTCATCATCCTCATTAATAATGTCTTCACTCCAAAACCATTCCCATCACTGTGGCTCTGCAGTAACGACCCCAGCACAGCTCAGCCTCAATCTCCTCACAGAACAAGCAGGAAAATAAGGGAGATCAAAACCCAACAGAGACAAACGGGCTGTGCTTGGCAGAGGGATGAGGGGGAGCTCAAGGTGTGTCAATCCAAGATCCAGGCAGGGGGGACAGGATGGATCCCAGCTGGCTGGGACAGGATGGCACCAGTGGCCTCGTGCATGGCTCTCATTAGAAGTGTGATATTCAGGAACCTGAGCTGGGTTCCTGCTGGAGGGGCTGCAGACCCTTGGCTCCCATGGGAGCATCCCAAAATTGAACCCTGGTGCTGCAAGCCCAGCCCCAACAGCTCCTGCTCCAGCAGGAGAGGAGACAAGCTCAGACAGGAAATAAATCTGCATTTCACCCTGCTCATCCATCAAACCCTGCCTCCTTCTCCAGACCTAGGGATGGGAACTGTGCTCAGGTGCCAGCAGGGCAGGGACAAACCCAGCCTGTTCCCAGCCCTGCCACCACAACCCCTCTTACCTGGGAAATTCGAGTTTTGCAGCACGAGGGGAGGGGGAAAAGCATCTCCTGTTCCAGGGCAGGGGGAAAAGCATCTCCTCTTCCAGTTGATCACAAACTTTGCAGCACTTTGGGGTGGTGTAAACCCACAGGGATGTCACAGCTCCTGTCCCCAGCGTCCCCATGGATGCTGCCTTCATCACCCTGCTCTGCCAGCTTGGTTTTTCAGACAAGAAGCGCTGGGAAAAAAAAAAAGTTACTGTTAAAAAGGGCAATAAGTGCCTTGTTTATCCAGATTTGCCTCACACACACCATGGGGACGGTTCTGGCACACACAGGCAGGGGGAAGCAGGGGTATTTAGTGGCTGATTTACACAGTAATCTGCAGGGGAGAGATGCTCAGGGCACACTCAGCCTTCATCAGAACATTTGTTCATATCTGTGCTTCGATTTGAAGGGGGAGGAGAAGGGAAATAAATCCTTGGGGTTTTTGCACGTGTTTGTTTTGGTGTGAAAGCAAAATTTTGCTGCAGCAAATTAGAGCCATGGACCCCATCCATGGCTGGATCCACCAGTCCCACTGCTGCCTGTGACATTCAGGGGCTGGAGCTGGCCAGAAAATCACCAACATTAAAGTTTTCAGTAAAACTTCAGGTGTCATAGCAGGGCTGGACACTGAGCTCTCACCTATGGGTGCTCCAACTCCTCACCAACACCTCACCCATGGATTTAGCAAAGTATTCCCACTTTATTTTTTTGCCTTTGACATAAAAACATTCATATTTACGAACAAGCCTGTCACTGCTGTATGTTGTGCTCCTTTCCCATGCACGAAACAAGCTGCTTCCAAGCTTTTTAATTGGAGTTGAGGAGAGTCTTAGTAGAAAAATTAGATAATGGGGAGGAAGGGAAATATTTTCTACCCTCCATATGAACAATGATAAGAGTTTCCTTCTTCTCACAAGGACTGCAAAAATTGGCTGAATTGAGGGTCAACTCTGTGGCTGCCTCAAGAGAAAAAGCCTCAACAGTTTTTTACACAGCCAACCTTAAGGGAGCTCTGGCTGCACCCCTGGACACTCAGTTTCCATGGATCCACCATTTAGAGCTCCAGCCCATGGACTGACACGTCCCCACAGCCCACAGCCCACAGCCCAGCCTCTCGTGGGTTCAGCACCTGAGCCAAGGCACATCAGCTCTTCCAGAGCTGTCAGCTCCCATCAGCACAGCCAGAGCCACCAGCAAACCAAGACAAACCAAAAATTTCATCCATCCCCATGGTCTGTGTGTGTGTGTGCAGAACTGAACATCCCACCCTGGCCTCGATGCCCTGGGAGATGAGCAGGTGACAGCAAGAATTTGGGGGAGGGAGGAGAGACCCCAGCAGTGTCCCCGAGCAGGGAAGGGGCACAACCTGCAGAGTTTCTGTGGAAACTCACCCAGTTTGAGTAACAAAAACTCTGAGAATGGTTTGGGTGGGGAGGGACCTTAAAGATCATCTCATTCCCCCTGCCATGGGCAGGGACACTTCCCACTAAACCAGCTGGTGGAAAACCCAGCGTTCAAAAACACCAAACAAGAATGATCCGTGCAAGTTGTGTAGCCTGCTTATATTAAATGCACAGAGCATTTGTGATAAGCTAAACCAGCTACAATACTGAAATAAAAAACCAGGCAGTGACAGGCAGCTGGAAAGGGCATCACAGCCCAGATTTGCTGTGCTGCAAGAGCACTGTTCCTTCCATCTCTCCCACCTCTGAGTGAAGTTTAAAGCCAGCAGATGAACAACTTAATGTCTGGAGGAACAGGAGGAAAACCAGGATGCTTATCAAAGTAAGAGACCAGGTAAACCCATCCCTGTACAAGCCAGCTGTGGGTTTCCTGGAATGTTTGGAGTTTCAATCCGGAATGCTCTGGACACAACACAACTCTCCCTTCCCCAAACACTTCAGCTCCTGGAGCTCAGTAAAGCCCCAAAGAGCTGCACCCCATCAGCAGCAGCTGCCTGAGCCCATCAGCCCAGCACAGAGCAAGCAGCCAGGGTGATTAATATTGAACATCAACAAACAAAACAATTGGAAAGTCAACAGTTTAGGGGAAGAGGGGGCTGCCACAACCCCGTGGTCCTGAGGATTATTGTGAATGTGCAAAATGCCATCTCTCTAAATAACCAAACTGCACTGCTGCGACTCGGAAACTGCCACCCACGGCTAAAGCTCCAATTTTAAACACATCCTCAAGTCAATCTTTGTAAATTCCACATTAAATATTGATCAGCCCCAGAGAGGGCTGGTGCTGCGTGTTCAGCATGGATGTGCCAAATTCCAACAGCGGCGCCCGGGAAGGGGAATTTCCCAAAATCCCACCCCAGGTGACGGCCCTGGCTCTGCACCAGGAGAGAGGGACATCTCCAGGGGGAGGGATCATCACCATGGCACATCCTGGTGCTGCCCCATCCCACCAGGGCCCACATCCCAGCACGTGGAAACGCACAGAGAAGGACAAGGAGGCATCCCCTGCTGACGGGCAGTGCCTAAGGCACCGTGAGGAATATTGAAACGTGGGCACAGGAGGGAAGGACACAAACACTGGTGCTTCCCTCCTAAAGACACCAGCTCCAACCACATCCCACGGCAGCAAGGAGTGCATGCCCGAGAAATTCAAATCAGGGTTCCCAAATTCACACCATCACTGGAGGGCTCCAAGGGGGAGGTCTGAACCACCAACATTCCCACTGATCCCACTGGGAAGGGGATTCAAGGAAAACATGGCTGTTGGGAAACAATCCCTTCTATTTCCCAGTCCCCAAACATCGTGCATGTGTATCTATATCTATATCTGTGTGCCTGGAGTATTATGAAATCATACTTGGAACCCAGATTCCAACTCCATTTCCCAACCACTCATACAAAATTTTCATTACAGATTGCTGCCCTGCAGTGGAACCAGAGGGCAACTTTATTAGAGGCCGCCTGGCAGCAGAATGAGGCAGTCAACAGCTCCAGATATTCCTCTGTGAGACATGGCAGAGTGCTGGAAATGGAACAGATTATATAAAAAAAAACGGTAATTCAGAGCAATTCCTAGTAAAGAGTCAAAGAACCATATAATTCAACATTTATACAGACAAGGCTTCAAGGAAACTCTTCAACAACAACAAAAAAAAAAGGATGAGGCAATGGTAAAACTCTGGTTTGAATTTTGCTCTTTTTAAAATTTCTTTTTTAACCTGCCCTGTTGGTTTGTGCCACCTTTGGCTCTGGCAGGGACAATCCCAGCTCCCAGTGCCTGTCTGGCTGCTTCCTCCCCTGCTCTTCCTCACCCTGACCCAAGGACAGTTCTTGCTTTTCCCAACAAATCTGCCAGCCAAGCATGGCTCTACAAGCCAGGGGTGGGGGATGATTTCCCCCAAATGTGCCCAAATGCAATTTCCCTCTTCCTCCTCTTCCCTCGCTCACTTGTGGTGCTATAAAAAGAGCAGGGGAGAAGACAATCCTTTTTCCATCCTTTTTTCCTGTGATTAATTAGGGCAGGAGCGGGCCCGAGGTACCTGCAGCATCTCCAAGGTGCTGCAGCTGCAGCCAGCCCCGTGACTTTCCCCCACTGTCGTTTGTCATCTCCTGACACTGATAAAGAGCTTCTCCAGCGCCTGCCTTTGCGAGGGAACATATCCATATCAAAGCTGCTTGGATCATCCTTCTGCAAAAACTATCTGCCTCATTTTCTGGCCCAGTTTCCTTGCTGATCTGCAGCTCCTGTTCTTTCCCTCCCCTGCAGCAGCACCCGAGGCTGAAGGCTCTTGGGGGAAAAAGGGGTCACCCTGCTTTTACATCAGCCTGGGATGTGCCCTGGTGCATCAGCCAAAAACACTTCTGCAGCCAAGGATGCCCGTGCTGGGATGAAAATGATTCTACCTGTGAAGAGATTTGCTCTCAGGCAGCACTTGACAGGGCAGAGAACTCCTGGGATGCAGGGATGGAGGTGCTGCAGGGCTGTGCTTGGAGCCACAGCTGCCTGGGGGAGGTGAAAACAGCACCTAATTCTCAGTATGGCCTCAGGTCACAGTTGTGCAGTGGAAAAGCAAACACTCGCCTCCCCCGAGGGGCATCACAGCTACAGCAGCAACTTTGTGCAGCCAGAGCATGAGCAATGTACTCAGAGCCATTGGGAAAAACATCTCCTGGCTTTCCAAGGAGCAAATTCCACCTGGAAAGCCTGGGAAGGGAACAACAAGGAATTACTGCTTTTTTCTTTTTAATCCAGAGATGGTTTTCTCTCCATGATGTCACTCCAAGAGCCCAGTAAACAGCATTTCCTCGGTTCTGACAGGCACAGACAGGCCAGATAACACCAGTGATTCATCAGCATCCCATCACGTCTGTATTCCCCAGCCATATGGCCAGCACGATGTGCTTCCAAAAACTGGGACATCCACAAAGGCTTTGTCACCAGCAGCCATCACGCTGGAGCAGCCTGTGGTCACATGGAGATGGGGAACATCTCATCTCAGGAGCTTCTGGCTGTGAAGGAGCACGGCATGGACAGGGACACAAGGTGACTTTGTGGGATGTGAGCATCCCTGCTGCTGCAGGCAGGAATTTCATCAGGATCACACTCACTCCTGAGCAAAACACATCTCCAGAGTGGATCCACACCTCCAGCAGGGACGTGCTGCCTGCCCAGGTGGGAGCATCTGCTTTTACCTGTCTCCAGATAAATCCCCCACGTGGCTGCTGAGAGCTCCCAGCGAGCTGAGCTGTGTCCAGCACTCAGCCAGGTCTGAGCTGAGACCTCTCCAGCCGTGGAAAACTGAGTGGCTGTCCCCAGACCCACCGGCAGCATCTGGGCATGCCATTAGGTGGCCATAAATAGATGTTAAGTGACCAAAAATAGACATTAAGGGAGCATATGCAGCCTCTGAGAGCAGCGATCTGTACAGGAGGATCCTGGCTCTCACCAAGGCACGGGGGGGAAAAGGAGCCCCCAAAAATAAATGGAGGAAACAACAGCCCATGGGGGATTTTATGGGCCTTGGTGCAGGAGCAGGGAATTTGCTGGGGTGCATTTGGGCCAGCCCAAAGAGCTGCTGGCCCAGGGACACCTGGAGATGCCCAGGTGGCATCTCCCACCCTCCTGAGAGCATTTCCTCCTCCTCCCAGCACCATCAGAACCTGCCTCGGGGCTCCCAGCACCTCACCTGTGATTCCTCACAAGCCAATAGCTCCTTCCTGGCTCCGAGCTCTGTCTGCAATTCCGTGGGACCCAGCAGGAGGGTCTGTGCTCCCTCTGCATCCTCCAACCTGTGTCAGCAGTTTGTTCTGCAGCCCCGTGGGTTCTTTAGCTTTAAAAAAAATAAATAAAAAATGAGGCGTTTTCAAAGCTTTAATGGCTTTGAAAACAACACAGAGAGTTCTCTTTACTGCGGGAGAGGTTAATGATCTCCCTCTGCTACAGAACCGAACTGGACATCATAATAAATAACCATAATAAGATATAAAGTATCACCCAGAGCTGTTCAATGCAGAGAGCAGGTAGGAGTTGGGATGCATTTCCATTATTCAGAGTAACTGCCAGGTGGGAAATGTTCAAAGTGAAGGCAGTCAATTAAAAAATGAGAAGCATTACTTTGACAGAGAGGGGCTGTGCCCTATCCTGCCTGCTCTGGCTCCTGGTGGGAATGCAGCCCCGGCAGCAGGGCCAGCAGGGTGACACCCTGCACACTCCAAGGGACACCAACAGGGGCTGCCAGCAGGGTGGCACACACGGAACCTGGGAATGGGGCGGGCTGGGAGGGACAATGAAGCTCATCTCACCCCACCAGGGACAGGGACAGGGACAGCTCCCACTGGATGAAACCCCATCCCTGTTCAGGGTCACAGAACCCAGGACACCCTGCTCCATCGCTGTTTTTGAGGTCACAGAACACCCTGCTCTCCTCCACTGCCCCATCCCTGTTTTTGGGGTCACAGAACACCCTGCTCCCCTGCACAGCCCCATTCCTGGCAGGGACACAAACACGTTCTGCTCTCCACAGAGCCTGGTGTGACACCACGAGTCCTGCACACCCAGGACAGCCAAAACCCCATCACAAACTCCAGCACAGGGGGTGGCACAGCCCCAAAAAACCCAGCACGAGTTGGGGTGCCAGCCCTGCTGCCCTGCAGGAGCTGATCCATCACCAGCTCCGGAGGTGCCCTGGGAGGGGAGGGGGTCAGAGCTCCTCTCACAGGGCATTAATCACCTTTCCTGAGGCTCTGCATGCCTGGACAGACCTATTAATCAGCAGCATATCAGCCCTCCAGCCCAGCCAGGCCCCTTTGTGTGGGTCCCTTCCCATCAGAGCCAGATAAGATTATCAGTGACCAGCAAGACACCCATTGAGCAACACCTGACTTGAAGAATGGGATTTCATTTTATTTTTTTATTTATCCCCCTGTCTCAAAGATGAGCTGTTTCTTGTCTTGTCAAACCACATCCTTTTCTTGAAAGAACCAGCTTTAAGAATCCAATTTGTCAAGCTGGACAGTCATTTGAGAATCCATAAAAAGCCTCGGTGACTTTATCAAAAAAAATAAATCAGAAGGTTTTAAATGGTAACTGAAAGGGATTTGAAAATAGGTTGAGTGGCCTACATCAATTAATCTTCAGAGAGCTGGGGCTTTGTGAAGCTGGAGTGGCAGAGAAGTGTCAAAAACTAGTTACTGGGCTTGAGGAGATGGAAGTTATCGATATTTCTCCTCTCCTTTTTCTCTTTTTCTCTGACTCTGCAGAGCACAGTGAGGGAACATCCCGGTGCCACAGGGCACTGCAGAGCTGAGAGCGGCTGGGTGGCCAAGCCAGGAAGGGGCAGGGGCTCAGGGTCACTCTTTCCTGGTGATATTTTCCCACCATTACCCCCAAAATCAGCCAACAAGGGCCAGACCTGCCCTGCCAGCGTGGCTTTGAGTTTGTCACTGTCACTGCTGGAGCTCATCCCCAGCACAGGGACACTGCTGGCACTTGGAGGTGGCTCAGGAGTCCCCAGGCACCTGAGGATCCCCAGCACAGGGACAGCGAGGAGACAAATGGAGAAGCTGGAAAATGAGGGATTTGGCAAAGGAGAGCCAGGAACTGCCCCCTGCCTAACCAGGGGTGTGACAAAACAGAGCCCCAGGGATCACCCCCAAAGGGACACCTGCATGGAAACAAGGGGCTGGACAGTTTACCACAAAAATAAAGAGCTTGGGAGGAATCAGAAGCTGAAAAGGGAAGGGCCAGGCTGCCACACTCCGGGATGTGAGGGGCTCCAGATGGCTCTGCAGTTTAGTGCAATAAAAAATTTAATCTGACAGGCAAGTGTGGGGCTGGAGAATAATAATAAGACAAATAATTTCCTTAAAAAAACCCGAAAGGAATCTAACAGCTCAAAGATATCTTCATTTGCTGCAAAGAACAGCCAGCATCAGTTATTTACTGCAGTTGGGAGCACACTCACGAGCTCTCAAATGGTATTTTGTTGCAGAAGCACAATATAAGGACACTTTCCTCTCTTCCCAGCCAGGGGAAATAGATCTGACTTGGAACTGGGCCAGAAGGGCTGCAAGTTCAGGCTCTGAAGCGAAGGTGATAACTTTACCAATTAAATATGGATGTGATTTTTCCCCCCCTCTCTCCTTCCCTGGAATACTTCTGCACTGCCATTAGGTGATGATATAAAGACACAGGCCTCCTGGTGCAGCTTAATTGCTCCTATATAGAAAAATGATGAGCTCGATTGCGCTGCACAAGGGCTGCTGTGGCTACTTGCTGCCTTATTAATAGGTGAGAGCAACGTGTGTTTAATTCTTCTGCCCAAGGAAAAACAGGGAGACAGCAAAGCCCTGCTCAGCAAATACCTCAGCACTCACTGAACTGCTCCACTGAACAGCGAGGGGCTGAGCAGAGAGTTTATGTTTAATCACACACTTAAAGCGTTTTGCTGAGTTGATGCTCAGTGCAGGGGAGACAGGATGCACTCCAATTAAGTGATCTTTTATTCCCATACCCTTGTATTTTTCTTTTTTATTGATACACAGCACAGGCAATCCTGCGTTTTGCAATCTGCTGCTCAATGATTTCTAGTCCAGGGTGAAGGCTGGGCAAGCTGAGGGCCAAAAAAAAAAAGCTGTTGTTTCAAAGAGCATGGACTTCAGAATGGGCTGGGAGCAGGAGGGGCTCTGGGGTAACTTCCCCTGGGATGGGGAGGGGACAGAAATCACCTGCAGCACACAGGGATGAGCAGGGACACCTTGCTTAGAGGTGACCAGGAGGGAGTTTGCAGGGTAGTTGGAAAGGTGGCCAAAGGATGCTGCCTGATATTTAATATAACATATTATCATTATTGCTACCATAGAATCATGGAATGGTTTGGGTCAAAAGGGACCTTACAGCCCATCCAGTGCCACCCCTGCCATGGGCAGAGACACCTTCCACTGTCCCAGGCTGCTCCAAGGCTCATCCAACCTGGCCTTGGGCAATTCCAGGGATCCAGGGGCAGCCACAGCTGCTCTGGGCACCCTGTGCCAGGGCCTGGCCACCCCCACAGGGAGAATCCCTTCCTAATATCCATTTATTACTATTATTATTCAGCCTTTGGGAAAGCAGTATCACTGCAGGTTTTCAGCCTTTACCTCCTCAGCATCCACTAAGTCCCTCCTAAAAATCCACACTTGCCTCTGCTTTCTAACAGTCTCTCTAGGAAGAAGCTTTTTTAAGGGACTGACTCCCTCTCAAAAAAAAAAATAAAATTGGGGAGCCACCCTCCCATCTACAGGTGGGCAGGGGCTGCAGGGATTTGCATTCTGCCCCTGCTGAGGCTCTGAAGGTTGAGTTCCATCCCCACAGAAGCCGCGGTGGGCACGGGGGGAGCGGAGCCGGAGGGAGCGGCTGCCACCAAATTGATGGCAACAGAAAAAGCTGGAGGTACAAATGGCTTGAGAAAAGGCGTGATGAGAAGTGACTGCCCTGGGTGCTGGGACTGGAGAGAGCAAAATGGGAAGAGACCACCTGGACGAAGAGAAAATGCTTCTGATTGCTCGGGGAAAAGCGGAGTTAAAGATCATTGGAACGGACAAGGCAATCTGGCGGCGCTGGGATTGATTCCAGGGCTGCACCCCCAGGGGGGCTCAGGGCTCTGCCCCAGCAGGAGTGAACCAGACCGATTTGGGGAAGCACAATTTAGGGGTCACACAGGTTTTTCGGGCGGGACGGGCCCCCGCATCTCCCCCAGTCCAGGCACCTTGACCCCGAGGGATGCTCTGTGCATCACCCCGGGCTGTGCATTCACACGGCCGTGGATTTTCTAAAGCTGACGCTAAGTTTACCACCCAATTAACCAATTAACGTGCCGGCCCCAGCTCTGTTCGCCTCATTTCCAAACCTGGAGGCACCGGGCAGCTCAGCATCCCCCCGCTACATCTGCACCGACCTGGAGCACACTGCAGCGCTGGGGTGACGGCAGAGATGGAGATAACAATAATGATGCATCCATTTCCTCCACCTTGGGTGTTTTTGAGCCGTCTCATCTCAGAGATGAGCCAATTCCAGCGTTTTGCATGACAGCCCGTCGGGCGCTCTCAGCCCCGGGCAGATGGTGGGGCTGTGCTCGCACATCACCTCGCGGAGCACCGGGCAGGCTGGGACCCCGGCACTGCCCTGCTTCAAGGTCACAGAGCCACGGAACGGTTTGGGTTGAAAGGGACGTTAAAGATCACCCAATTCCAACCCTCTGGAACTATCTGGATCCCTCCCTGGAAGGGAGGAATGAAGGTCACCGGCTGACCCAGCTTTCTCTCTCTGATCTGCCTGACACCCTCTGAACTCCTGTGACACCAGAGGGGAGGCAGAGCCCCAGGAAGACGCAGATTCCGTTTGCTCTGGGTGCTGACCAAACGTGCAGCACGTTCTGGAGCCCAGGTCCAGCTGTAGGATGTGCAGCACACGCAGAGGTGGACCATTGCAAAAAACACCATAAGCCACATTCTTCCAATGTCCCTTCTCATGTCATTAATTATGTCTCGGGTTACTAAACACAAGCAAATTAGGATTATTTCCTTCCCAGCATCACGAGCCTGAGGTTTGCCATTCCCTTTCTCTCCCTCGCATTAGCCTTTATAGATGATTTCCCTGTCAGGCTTCCCATGCCTGCTCGCAGCTTCCCAGCATTCCAATCCTCCCTTATTGCAACTCCAAGTGCTCCACTAATTCCTCTCCTCGTGTTGCAATTTCACATTCCTAAATACTGGGTGTAACGGCGGCGGCGCTCCTGCCGCTGCTTCCAAATTAAATGAGCCAGGAGGAAAAACATCGGGAAACGTTTTCAGCCGAGCGTTTCTGGTTTGAAGGACATTTTAAAGACAGGGAACAAAACTGGCTCCTGTGGATGTTCATGAGGATTTAATCACGAGGAATTGCAAACGGGGTTTGGAGCGGAGCAAAGAAAGGGGTTAAGAAGATGTGATTTACTTTTCCAACCCTCCCAGTGTCCCACAGAGCAGGGCTGGTTATCCTGGCTGTATTTTTGGGGTCTGGCGAAAATAAAGAGCCCTCAGCAGCAAAAGGTGGAGCTCGAGTAACCTTTTTAACCCAAGGAATTTCAAAGTCAAGCACATTTTTTTAAAAGCTGCAGTTTTGGAGAGCCCCTCGATAAAGACACACGGAAAAGTACCTGGAGAAGAGGCTGTGGCACTACAGCAATTCCCCCCGGGGCTCCCCATGTGCCCACCCTGCCCCACACAGTGCCAGGCAGGAAAACAAACAGCAGCAGAAAGCAGAAAACTTTCAGTCTCTCTGCTGTTAATTATGATCTTACTTTGCACAGAGCTGTCATTCAGGCGCCGGTAATGGATAGTTTCTATTTCAATTCTCCCTCCACCCTATTATCTTTTATAAAATTCCGCCAGGCCGGTGATGGATTGATAAGGGCCGGTCCCGGCGGGAGCCGGCTCGCTCGGAATGGCTCACAACTTCTGTATCTTTTTAAATATTTCAGCTGTTTGAGATCTTTATTTCGCATTTCGATTTCCTGTAGTACAGTAAATTTATCTTAGTCACCCAGTCAAGTTCTCTGCACGTCTCTTATCTGCTCCTCTCTGTACACTATCAGTGCTGCCGATAAAGCCGGACCTGGCAAATCCCGGGATCGCGCTCATCCCGCGGTGCCGGCCCAAAGCAGACCTTGGTAGCCCCACGCTGGCCACCAGCTGCAAGTTCAGTGCCCAAACCCCGCGCTGGCTCCTGCCAGGGCATCTCCAGCTGGGCTGGAAAAGCGCCTGGGACAGACCCGAGGGGCAGAGGGGCCCAGGGCAAGGAAAAGCCCAGCGGGGACCACCCGGGATGGCCCCAGGGGAGGGGTCTGTGCCAGCCAGAAACCCTGTCCTGGTCCCAGGCCGGCAGGCAGAGGTCATCCACACTGGGATGTGTTTCCCCCTGCTAAAACACCGATTTTTAAGTATCTCAACAGCAAGGAGCAGAGAGAGCATCGCACTCTGCCGAGAGAAATTCACCCCAAAAAACCCATCCCAACAGCACCGTCCCGCCGGGGAGGAGATGCGAGCGATCAAACTGAAATAAGAATGAAAATATCGGCCAGCGGGTAGAGCCGAGGCCCGGGTAAAGCCGAGGCCCGGGTAAAGCCGAGGCCCGGGTAAAGCCGAGGCCCGGGCAGAGCCGAGGCCCGGGCAGAGCCGAGTCCCGGGTAAAGCCGAGGCCCGGGCAGAGCCGAGTCTCCTCTCGCTGCTCTGGCAGCGGCAGCGCCGAGCGCGATCAGGCAGCACCCCCTGGTGCCACCGCGGGCACCGGGAGCGACACCGGCACCGGCGGGATGGAGAGCGGGGAAAGCTCCGCTCGGGAATCTGGAAAGCCAGGAATGCACTGCTCGAGAATCTGGAGAATCAGGAATGCTCTGCTCGGGAATCTGGAGAGCCGGGAATGCTCTGCTCGGGAATCTGGAGAATCAGGAATGCTCTGCTCGGGAATCTGGAGAATCAGGAATGCTCTGCTCGGGAATCTGGAGAGCCGGGAGAGCTCTGCTCGGGAATCTGGAAAGCCAGGAATGCTCTGCCCAGGAAAGCCGGGACGCACATCCGCTGGATGCTCCGGAGAGGCACAAAGGGGCTGTGAGAGGCAGCGCAGCTCTCCTGCCTCACTCCGAGCACAAACACTGCTTTGGGACAGTCCCCGTCCCTCCTGCCAGCGCGCCGGAGCTCCAGGATCGAGGGAATCCGGGGGATTTCCCTCCTGGGGAACAGCTCTGGTGGTGCCTCAGGAGCTCGGGTCCGCTCCTGCCCCCAGCTCTTGGGGTGATTTCCTCCCCCAGGATCAAACCCAGCAGCAGGGCACCGCGTAAATGCATCTGCAGAAAGGTGATTTATCTGTAGGGGAAGCCATGGAAATTCCCAAAGCCTCCTAAATATCAGTTTCCTGGCTCTAAACCATCAGTAAGTTGCCAGCTGGGGAATGCATTTGTCTGCTCCCCTCTGTGTATTTTCTGCTTTTCATTATAATTCGCTAAATACAACATTACAATGAGTTATTTATCACATTCAGCCGTTTCACGATGCCTCCTCCATCCCGGGGAATTTCACCCATAAATCAGGCACACAAATATCTGCTGGCATCGCTGCAGGTTCCACCCAGCACCCAGCAGCTCCCAGGGGATGGAATGACAGCCAGCCCAGGGAAAAGGAGCAAGCTCCAGCACCGGGAAGTGGCCAGAGAGGCACAGCAGGGACACCTGCACACCCCTAAACCCTCTCCTGGTGACTGTGAGCAAGGAGCTTGGCCAGCACCAGGTTGTCACTGCTGGGAAATGAGGACAGCGCTCATCCTCAGTCCCAGCGGGAACACCGAGAGGGAAAATTTATGATTCCTCCTTTCCGAGTCACTGTACCCCTCCCTTTGAAACAAATTGGTTTGCAAATATGGATTAATTTAACTTCACACCATCCGTCTTAAATCAACAGTATCTGGGCCCACAGATTAGGAAATCAAGGCACGGAAGGGAAAATTAGGAAAAAAAAAAAGCAGAACTGGGAACAAAACCCTCTCTCTGTGCTTTAACTACAAAATCATCTTTCCTCATTAGCAGCTAATCAGAACTACCAGAGGGGAAGAGATTACAGACAGGGCGGAGAGGGGAGTAACTCACAGAAATACAGACATCAGAACAGATTTTCATTTATTTACTCATTTATCACAGTGAGTCACCGGCTTTGAGTTCATGAGTCTGCATTCGCCTTGCAGGATTTTGGGACGCAATCTCCAAAAATCTCAGAAGTGAACAGGTCACAGCCACGTGCCACCTCAGGAAGGAGAAAATCAGCAGTTTGGGGCTGGGCTCGGGAAGGCTGATATTGCTTCGCCTGCTGGATTGTAAGAAACCACTAATCTTCCCCCGGCAGCCTCCTAATCTCTCCGGGAGCCCAGATGCTTTATCTGGAACTTGCTCAGCGGAGAGCAGCCCAGGTTGCTGGCGCTGGGGCGGATTCCAGCGGCTCTGGGAGCCAGGGAACGACAGCCAGGGGAGCAGAGGTGCCGCAGGGTGCCCCGTGCTGTCCCTGCCCTCCGGAGCCAGGGTGGTGATGGGCAGCACCAGCGTCAAACTTCGGGTGTTCGTTCCTTAACTGAGCAGCTCCAGAACCAGCCAGGCTCCGAGTGCCAGGGCTGAGCCCTTCTGCTCCTCCAAACACCTCTGGGCACACTCAACCCAACTCTGTGTGTTCAGACACCAAAACAAACCACCAGCAGTTCAGGGGCTTCTTTCCCTTCGCATTTCCCCCCCAAAATTAATTGCAAGAAGCCGAGAGCGTTCTTTCCTCCAGGCAGGGAATGTCTCATTTCAAGCTTTCCTTTCTCTCCTTGGTTCATCCCAGCTCTCCAGAAGTGAGGAGAGACTCCCACACCTGAACACCTCCCCCAGACACCGCCCTGGGCTGGCCCCAAGGTCTCCGGAGGGAATACTGGTCACAGCAGCCCCGGGATGTCCCAGCAGGGCTCCACCTGCACAGAGCATTTCCCCCGGCATCCCCAGCCCACGCTGCGAAACCGGCAACATATTTTTAAATAAGAGGAGGAAATGGTGTCTTTGTGTCAGGCAAGTGGAAGAAATCCAGGACCAAGAGACTGCAGAGCCTTTCCACTTCAGACAGCAGGTGCTCTCCAAGATGTGGTTATGGCAACAAAATAAATGATGGATAATTGCTTTTGTGACAACTTGCCAATTAAATTAGACTCAGCAGAATAACATAATGACAATTTGTTATGCTCTGGTGGGCACTAACACACCAATCATAATTAAATGCTATGACTGAAATAGAATGCTGCTGTACACAGGAATATATAACCCCAATTCCCTCCCAGTGAAACATTATAGGTTCAGACTTGATTTCAATTTCTGGAGGATAATAGCATTAGCACACATCAGAATGAGCTTGCAATATGCAGGGAGGCAGCAGCAGCACAGGGACAGACAGAGCCAAGGGCAGCTGAGCACGGGGCTCCTGCAGGACCCCCCAGCAGTGGGGGACAGACACCCCAAACCACTGCTGAGCCCGGGGCAGATTCCAAACCCCTGGCTGGGGGAGTGACCAGCTCTGAGGGAGTGACACTGGCCCCGGGGAGGGATGGGGGCACGGGGGTTTCTTGGGGTGCACTCTCCTTTCTGCCAGGCTGAGCTGTGGGACACGACACAGCCTGGCCTTGCTGCAATAATTATCAAAATGTTCATTAAACACACTGCTGTGCCCAAGAGTGAGCTCACCCCACTGCTGGGATCCCTCAGGGACTCAGCCCCACCAGCTGGCCTGGCCAGACTGGCCTGGCTGCTGTCACTGGGTCAGAACTGACCAACAAGGGGTCAGGTCCTGCCAGGACTGAACATTTACAGTAAAACAGCAGCAGATTCTCCAGCCACGGCTGAGCTCAGCCTGCTGCTCTCCCTGGCTTGCTCTGCCCTGCACCTTGCACATCCCAGAGCTCTCAGGCCAGGACTTACTGTGCCATGGACATGGCTGGTGCTGCAGAGGCAGAACACTGCAAAGAGGACCAATCCAAATACATAAAAAAGCCCCAGTTTAGAACCAGAAGCAGGCAGGTGGCAGAACTGACACTGCCCAGGTCTTGCAAGCAGAAGCCACCTCTGTGCCATCCCCTCTGCAGTGTGGAACCACTGAGGCAGCACCCAGCTCTGATTCCACATCCATTTTCCTACCAGATACAGATTTCTGCAATATTCCAAAGCTCAAAACAGGGCAGATTTGAAAACCAAATGTGTGTGTGCAGGCAGGGCTGGGCAGAGGCAAATCCCAGAGGATTCCACAGAGTGGCAACACCTACAATTTCATATCTTATTTGGAGCTACGTTCTTTAAACATTAAACCCTTTATTATCTGCCTCGGTGAAGCTTGGCATTGGCAAGGTCAGATCACCTGTTTTTCCAGCAAAGCTGATGAATCATTTTGGCTACTCCAGACATTAGACCTGATCCTATTAAATCCTTAGTTCCCCTGCCCTCAACACACACCAGCAGATAATCCACACGTGAAGGGGCAGAGCAGGGCTCTGGGAGCAGCTGCCTGTGGGTTAAAACAGCACCCAAGCTCAGAGCCCGGCCCTGCAGCCCTGGGCTGGGGCGCTGGAGGTGTTTGTTCCAGCAGGACACCTGCAGGAATGCTGCAGCATCCCTAGGGATTGCTCCACTGCACCCATGCACCTGCATTCTGCCACGGGGCAGGCAGCCCTGCACCCCGAAACTCTTAGGTGGAGCCCACGTTTTTAGGAACTGGCCTTGGAAAACCTCAGAAAACACCTTCAGCCCGGCTGGCAGAGCTGGGGAAGGCGTCACTGCCCGCACTCGTCTCGCCTTTGAAGCCGCAGGAATTTCGGCTCCGTGTACCCGGTATTTGGCATTTTCTGTCACTTAGAATGGGCTGGCAATCAGCGACAGGAGCTGCCACACGCAGCGCTCGCCCCGCGGGAGGAAAGCCGGGAATTTATCCCAGGAAAGGTCACAGGGATGGCGAGGCAGCGAAACAGCGCTTCAAGGCTGCGGGGACACTCCGGGACCGCAGGAGCCACCCTTGGGACAGGGTCACAGCCCTGGAAATGCCGGGAGCAGCCTTTGCCTTCCCCAGGGCAGGAATCCCCGCAGCCCGGGGCTCTCCATCCATCACCGCAATCCCCCGGAGCATTCCCCGCTCCCACGCGGAGAAGCCGCGACGCCTTTGCAGATATTTTCTGGGGGCAGCTCGGAGTGGCACCACGCGTGGGGAGCCCTGCGGGGCTCGGTGCCCGCACAGCCCGGGCAGAGCTGCGGAGGAGCCGCGGCCCCGCCGGTACCGGAGCGCGGAGCGCGGCTCCCACCTAGCGGGGAGCGCCGGGGCACCGGGGCCGCTCGGATCCCTCCCGCTGCCGGGGAAACTGCCCGGCAGTGACAAACCACTGCCTGGCAGTGACAAAGCACCCCCCGGCTGCTGCCCAGAGCTGCTTCATTAAATTCCCTCACTTACAGCAGGTCCCCAGCATCAGCATCGCCCTCCCAGCCCGGCAAACGCACGCATCGAAGCTGTTCAGACTCACTGGTTTAACTGGTTTTATCTGAGTTGCGCCAAATGCTGCGGCTCACATCCCTTACCCCGTGGGTCGCTCACCAGACACAACAAATCCACGGCGCTGAACGTTCCAACTTCTCCATCGCCCCCAGCCTGCCCCTGGCTCAGCCCAGGCTCTGCCCCGGCAGCTTCCAGCAGGGAATTCCCACGTTCACACCTCGCCAAGACTCCTGTTCTCCCTCCCTCTCTCTCCCCTCCACTCAAACAAAGGGTCCCGCACAGATTTCCAGCTTCTCCCGCACGTTTGGCCACGTACCTGTCCGAGAATCGCGGGGTGCACAGGGCAGTGAAGCACAAACTGCTCGGGCAGGGCGCGGAGCTCTCACACCCGCACCCTGCCAGTGCCGCGCTGCTCCACAGATCCCAAACTTCCCTTCCTGCCCTTCCCGAGCCGCGCTTCGGCTCCCTGGGCACGAGGCAATCACCCCAAACCCTCTCAGCTGTGCCCATGGTAATCAATGACCTGTGCCCATGGTAATTAATGACCTGTGCCCATGGTAATCAATGACCTGTGCCCATGGTAATCAAGGACCTGTGCCCATGGTAATCAAGGACCTGCAGCTGATCACCATCAACTCCCGGGTGTTCCAGGGCAGGAAAAGCCCCTGGGGGTCTCTCAGTGCTCTCCCCCAGGCCACAGGTGAGCCCAGGGCAAAGCCAAGGTGAGCCCACTCAGGAAACTTCGTCCAGCTGGGAGGGATTTGCCCCCAGAGCCTCCCTCTGTGACGTTAACACAAAATAAAACCAATTCCAACTTTCTGCTCACCTGCTCTGCACAGCAACTCGTTCAGGGCACACCTCAGGGCTCTGGGAGGGCTCTAAATTCCATGTTTATTGCTCAATCTGGACATGGATCAGTGCTAAAATAAAGAGATTTTTGCTCTTTGTAACAAAACCCTGCACTGACGTGGAGCTCCAAGAGCAGAACTTGTAAAGTTTGACTTTCCAAGGACAACTGAGTAATTCTGCTGCAATCACATCACTACCAGGAGTGAACCAAGGCACAGAAACCAAACCATGGGCATTTTTACACCCTGCCTTTCACTGCCACTGAGCTTTCCTGCAGCACTAAAGTGGGCAGGGAGGGAGAGGTTACACATCATCTACACCTGTTAGTGGGGGGTGGTGGCAGTCTGGGATTTAAAAAAAAGAAAAAACGAAAGAAAAAACGCAATAAAATCACAAAGAAAAGAGACAAAACAAACTGTTTGTTTTTCACACACCTCAAGCCAAAATGTTTAATGAAAGATCAGCCAGCCACTGGATTTGCAGGCATGAGAAAAACTCCCTCCTAATCCCAGGAAGATTGGTTGTTATTTCTTTCCATGCCAGATTGCCAGTGACTGTTTCCTAAGCAGCATCACCTTTCTCCCAGCAAACAGCTGGAACATCCCATTTTCACACCTCAAAGGTGACCAATTCCATCAGGAGTCACTAAAAAACTGCAAAGCTCACAATTTTCTGGTACTGCCACACCTCATCCTGCTCTGGATTCAAGCAAATGATGGAATGGGAAGAGCACATTATACCATTCTATAAATAGCACTTTCCTCAATCAGCTATAAAAAGATGACACTTGAGACAGCTGCTGGAATACATCAAACAGGATCTGCCATTCCACCAGCAGGAAACATCTCCACTACTGCAAATGAGACACATGAACAGGCAGAACTTCCAGTTTTTAAAGAAAACGTTTTAATTTTCCACTTTTACACTCGGTATTTTCCAAGTCGACTTCAAAAAACAGTCATGAACCTTAAAAAAAAATCAGATTATCTGTGACTTTTATCAATGTGGAGCTGGACAGAGGGGAACATGTGTCACATAGAGGGCACCAGGATGCTGTTCTCTCAGGGAAATGTCCCCAGAGAGGGCTGGAGGTTGGCTCCTGGCAGGTGACACAGCTCAGCAGGGCTGTCAGGAGGGATGGGGATTCTCCTTCTGTGTCCCTGTCACCTCTGGTGGCTGCTCCTGCCTGTCCTTCCTCTTCTCCTGCAGCTCCTCCAGCACACTTTGGAGCTGCAGCTGCAAGGCAGGATCCCTGGATCCAGCACTCTGCTGCTCCTGCTGGGCCACCTGCAGGGAAAGACAGAAAAAAATATCACATGAAACAGGGTGGAAAAAGCTTCTGAAAGGTAACTGAGGAGAGCAACAGCCCTGTGTGTATCCAAAAATAATTTAATTCATGCTGAGATTATTATGGAGGCACAACACGGTGTCACCAGGGCAGGACATCCCCAGACAGGCTGCTGACTTCCAGCTAAAAAACGGAAAAAATCAAGATACAACAACAGATACAGAAAGTTCCAAATGCTTTATACAGATACACCATGGATTGTTTGAATGATTCTTCAATTTCATCACCAGAAAAACATCTTTTCTGACCCACAAGTCCCTTCACCTTGGCCAGACACGTTCATGGCCAAGAGGAAAGTTTTCTCTGCACAGCAGATATTTTAAGACCATATTTTAAGGTGTGTGACTGCTTTGCTGAGGATTTAGTTCAGACCAACTCAGCATTAAGGGCCTGGGAGTGGAGTTTTCTCAA
This sequence comes from Rhabdornis inornatus, assembly GCA_013397075.1. Taxonomy (NCBI): domain Eukaryota; kingdom Metazoa; phylum Chordata; class Aves; order Passeriformes; family Rhabdornithidae; genus Rhabdornis; species Rhabdornis inornatus. The sequence goes on from VWZS01009627.1 coordinate 392,824, forward strand.
TCCACCAGCCAAGTAACTCTGTGAAAATTTAATACTCACTTTATCTACTCCTCTTCTCTGTAAAATGATCCCACTGGCTAAAAGGGCTTTTCCTGTTTCTTCAAACAATTTCTCCTCTTCAATTTTCCCTTCTTCCTTCAGCTCATTGTATTTCTCAACAAACCTGGATTGCAAAGTCGCTTTTTTACACTCACAAATAACATTCTGATTCACTGACTGAAGGGGAGAAAGGAGCACACTCAGAAATATTCCTGGTTAAATTACCATCTTACCTCTGGCAAGTAGATTTGAAGTTTAACTGTGTCAGGTCAAAAGGCCTGGGGCCATTGCCATAAACTCGGTAAAACCTCCTGCTCAGGAAAGGAAACAGTTTAGATTCTGCAGCTAAATCAGGAGCAGACAGACAACAGCAGTCAGCTAATTTAGGGTGCAATAAGAGCATGCAATTAATTAATTATTTCTCCTTTTCACAGGAGCCTTTATGAAGACCTGGAAGTGTCCCAGACCAGGCTGGACACTGGGGCTTGGAGCACCCTGGGACAGTGGGAGGTGTCCCTGCCATGGCACTGGATGAGTTTTAGGGTCCCTTGCAACCCAAACCAGCCTGGGATNGATTTATTAAAAAAAAAATCAAACCCTATTCATTAAAAAAATCCACCCCGATTTATTCATTCATAAAAAACCACCCCTATTTATTCCAAAAACCGCAAACCACGCAGCAAAGGCTGGCGGCGGCTTTAGGAGCAGTGCCGGGAAGGACACCGGGTTACGGGGACAGGGCAGNAATTACCATCTTACCTCTGGCAAGTAGATTTGAAGTTTAACTGTGTCAGGTCAAAAGGCCTGGGGCCATTGCCATAAACTCGGTAAAACCTCCTGCTCAGGAAAGGAAACAGTTTAGATTCTGCAGCTAAATCAGGAGCAGACAGACAACAGCAGTCAGCTAATTTAGGGTGCAATAAGAGCATGCAATTAATTAATTATTTCTCCTTTTCACAGGAGCCTTTATGAAGACCTGGAAGTGTCCCAGACCAGGCTGGACACTGGGGCTTGGAGCACCCTGGGACAGTGGGAGGTGTCCCTGCCATGGCACTGGATGAGTTTTAGGGTCCCTTGCAACCCAAACCAGCCTGGGATTCTACAGAGGTTTGTTCCAGCCTTTTACATTGTATTAATAAATCCAAGTTAATCACCACCAGAGCAGAGTGGGTCAGAGCAGGTCTGGAGCTCTGGGCTGGGCAGGGACCTGCCCTTCCCACTGCACAGGAGCCTCCAGCAGCATTATAAACACAGGCAAGAGCATAAAACCCAACTCTACTTATTCATAAAAACCACCCCAATTCATTAATAAAAAACACCCCGATTAATAGAAAACACCCCGATTTATTAATAAAAACCACTGGATTTATTAATAAAAAACACCCCGATTTATTCACAAAAAGCACCCCTATCTATTAAAAAAACACAATCCTATTTATTCACAAAACCCACCCCCATTTATTCACAAAACCCACCCCCATTTATTCACAAAACCCACCCCCATTTATTCACAAAACCCACCCCGATTTATTAAAAAAAA
>VWZS01009627.1:394475-417666 GCA_013397075.1 Rhabdornis inornatus
GGGGACACGGCAGGAGCCCTCCCCGCCGGTGTCCCGGGAAGGACACCGCGCTCAGGGGACACGGCAGGAGCCCTCCCCGCCGGTGTCCCGGCGTGCCCGGCCGGACTCACGCTCGCACGGTGTCCTCCCGGTAGAAGATGGGCGCGATGGGGTCGCGGGCGCCGCCGCCGCAGCGCGGTCGCGGTACGCGGTACACGGGCTCCCGCAGCGGCGGGAAGGCGGCGTACACGTCCAGCCACAGCGGCTTCTCCAGCAGCCCGAGGCGCACCAGGTTCCGCGTCCTGCGGGCGACAAGCGGCGGCGGGGGGGGCTCAGGGGGCCGCGCTCACCGGAGAACCGGGACCCCCGGCTGAACCCCCCCCGCACCGGCTGAACACGCTCCCGATCTTCTGCGTGCGGCTCCCGGCCATGGCGGCCATGGCGCCGCCGCCGGACGGGCCCCGGAGCCCGGCCCGGTGCTGCCCCACAGCCGGAACCGGAACCGGAAATGAGACAGGAACCGGAAATGGGACCGGAACTGAACGGGGCGTGGAGCGGCCGCCAGGGAACGCAGCCGAGTGCCGAGCGGGGCGGGAGAAGGTGTCCAGGCAGCGCCAGCCGATGGCCGAGCCGGATCGTCCCCATCAGTTTCGCGGTCGCTCTCGGCGCTGTCGCGACAGGCGAGACCCGGCCCGGGTGTGGCCCGGCACGCTCAGCCCCAGCCCGGGCAGCACCAGCAGTCCCGGGGCTCGTGGGAGCCTCGTGTCCTGCTGGTGCCGTGTGACAGAACCGCGGGATGTCCCGAGGTGGAACCGCGGCGATGATGGAGTCCAGCTCGTGTCCGTGCACAGACACCGCGACATCCCACCGCGACAGTCCCACCCCGACATCTCACCGTGACAGTCCCACCGCGACATTCCCACCGCGACATCGCACCCCGACAGCGCTGTCCGGGCGCTCCTGGAGCCCTGGCAGCCGTGGTGATCCTTGTCAGAGAATCATTAGGGTTGGAAAAGACCTCCACGTTCATCAAGTCCAGCATCTTTTGGTGCTGAGTCTCGTCCGCCTGGACGGAGAGGGGACAGTGGGATCAATACAAGGGGACAGTGGGATCAGCATCAGTGGGATCAGCACCAGTGGGATCAGCACAAGGGGACACTGGGATCAGTATCAGTGGGATCAGCGTCAGTAGGATCAGCACCAGTGGGATCAGCACCAGCCCTGTCCGGGGGCTGCCCCATGGCCGGATCCCACTCTGGGCAGCCCCAGCAGAGAGAGTGACCACCACAGGATCCCACTGTGTTTTTTTAACCTCTGTTTATAAAATGGATTTTTATAAAATCCAGCCAAGCCCTGTGTGAACTCCTTCCCGCAGCCTTTCTTGGTCACTAGGTGCAGCCCTTAGCTTGGGAATGAGCTGTGGGCAAGGAAAACTCATCCCTGCTCCATCTCACAGCCTGGAGAAGGAAGGGGGCAGTAAATTTCCGTACATTTCCAGAGCAGGCTGGCAGCCCCATCCCCAGCCAGCCCCGGGCTGCTCTCAGCTGCTGCTTTCCTTAAAACTCTGCTCGAAAGCAAAACCCGTGTCCCTGTGCAGGAGAGGAATTCCAAACGGAGCTGCTGGAGCTGCTCCAAGGCTTGGGCAGGCCCTGGGCTCTGCAATTCCCAAGGCAGCAGCCGGGCTTTCTCCAGCCTTTTGATGCTTTTGACATTTAAGGCAAGAACGCCTTGACTTTTTCCAGGCTTTTCTTTCTCAGGGAAGGTTTCTGAGCCACATGTGAAGCTGGAAAGCTCCGACCATGCCAGGAAATGAAACTGCTCCCGGATAGCTGGGCAGGATAGGTGGATTCTGTGCTATCCCTGCAAGTGAGGGGGATGCTCTGTGTGCTCCCCAGGGCTGCTTCCCCAGGGATGGGTCATTGGATTCCTGAGGAAATCACTGGGCACTAATTCAGTCCCATCAGGAACAAACCGGGCAGATTTGGGATGTTTGCATCTGAGGGGCACAGCTGGAGCTGGGCTAGAGCTGCCCCTTCCCTCCCCAGCCCCCTTTCTTTCTTCTTCCTCCTGTAAAGAGTGGAAAAATACAGAGTGTTAAAGAAATATAGTGTTAAGAGTACAACAGGACTTTATTATAGGAATTACTATTAAACATCTTTAAGAAAAAAATCACTTATGGAAATAAATTCTAAAATAGCCACACTCACAAACGTCACAGATCGTTTTGTTCTTTTCTTTGTCACAGGTTTGTTTTGTTCTTTTGAAACCTTTTTGTAGAGAAATGATACAAACATCACTGAGAATTGTCCATTTTTATGTAAGAAATGCATTTTGGCTCCCAAGCCGGGTTTGTGGCCTTTCCACTCCTTAGACCTGACTTTTTGTTTTTTACAGGACACAGAAACAACCCCCCTCCATCTCCATTAAAATGATGCTTTGTGCCTCCAAGATATTTTGACAGGCTACAGAGTGACATCACCCAGAGGCTGTGCCTGGCCTGGGATGTTTAAGGGCAACTTGTTGGGTGGTGGTGGTGGCCAAGCCATGCCCAGAGCCCTGTGCCAGGCCTGGGTGGCCACGGTGCTTTCAGTGCAGGACCCCCAGCAGCGCTGGGCACTGGCACCCACTTGTCCCCTCCCAGCTCACAGCCCCTGGCCCAGGACTGCTCCACCAGCACAGCTTGGCTGGGTTACAGAGGTGACATGTCACTTAAGGAGCAGCCTGAGAAGAGGGACACTGTCCCCCCCTTTGCCCTGGATGCTGCTGTGGCCAGCAGTGCAGCAGGACTGACCCGTGGCCCTGTGCCAGCCTCCCCAGGAAAGCTCAACCCATCCCTGCAGCCATGGCACGACCCAGCCCACCCCAAAACCCTGCAGGGGCCAGCCCAGCCCTCCTGCCAGCACCTCTGCTCTGGGAGAGCAGAATTCCCTTCCCACCCCTTGGTGCTTCCTGTGCTCATGGAAACTTTGCTGGGACCGAAGCCCTCGGTAGCCAAGAGGTGCTGGAATGGTGACAAGCTGATCCACTTCCAAGTTTGATTTTCTTCCAAATATGCAGAGCTGCTTTGGACTGGGAAGGAGTAACAGCAGCCTCCTACGGCCCCCAGGGCCAGCACAGGGCAGGGAAGCAGCCCCTCCTTCTCTTCAGCACTCTCAGAATGGAAGTCCCACCCAGGGACTAAAGGATTTTCTGTTCCCTGATTCACCCTTAGCCCCTTGCTCCCTGAGCCAGGTGCTCCTCCAGACCCACATCCTACCCTGGGCAGGGCAGGGCAGAGCAGCCTGGGGCATCCTGCGCCCTTGCAGCATCTCCTGACAGTTGTGCACACCACAGGAGCAGGGGTGCTGCCCATGGTGTGGGACAGCCAGTGTCGCTTGGGGTGTCCCTAACCTGTCACTGTGCTGCCACCACTCAGGACATGCTCTTCAATCCTTCAAAAGCAAAGGAGAGGACACCAAAACTGGCGTGGGCTGGGTGGGGTGGGAATCCTGCTGCTTTGATTTTAGGAACTCAAAGCTTGCTGGCACCCCAGGGTGCTTCCAGCCCACTGCATCCTGCCCTGGCACCCCAGGACTTGTCTGAGCACTGGTGCTGCAGGAGAGCTTTGTGCTATATGGAGACATCAGCCAGAGCCTGCAGCCCCAGACACCTGGAAGCAGCCCTGGCCCTGGCCAGGAACCAGGAGAAAGTGAAGCTCATGGGATGCCCCCGATCCCCACCAGGGCTGGAGGGGACAACAGCAGCGCTCAACAGGTGCAGCAGCTGCAGAGCTGGCGGGGGAGGAAATCTTGGCGTCCACTTCAAAGGCACGAGGGCTCCGTGGGGATTGAAGAGGAGCCTGCCGGGAGCCTGCGCCTGCAAGGGGGACTTTTGTTACCAAACCCTGCTGGGGAGAGGCAGGGAAAACAGTTGCGTGAGTGTTTGATGGCTGGGGCTCCTGCGTCTGCCGCCTTCACAGCTCCAATCCTGCAACATTTGTGCTGGTTGGCAGGAGCCAAAGTGGAACAGGCACGTCTAGAGCCACCTCCTGCATTTGGCAGGGAGCGTTGTGCCGATAGAGGAGAAGAAAATGTGCTGGCGGGAGCGAATTCTGACTTTACGCTCATCATTCGTTACTTCCACAGTGAAGGAATTTGTTTGTGTCATTATTTTTAGCCTGACAGCATCTCCGAGAGCTGCAGGATTCCGGAGCTGTGGGCACGAGGAAGGGGCTCTGCTCCTGCCCAGCACCAAACCCAGCAGTGCCCCCAAGCCCTGGTACAAAATCTCTGTGGTGAGAACACTTCCACCAGCCCTGCCAACCCCTGGCTTGGGCTTTGCCTCTTACCTACAGCGGGGGCATCCCTGGAGTTCGCAGACTCCAGGACCACCCCCAGCACCCCACACCCGGTGGGATGTGTCCTGCTCCATCAGTGAGGGTTAAACTGGTGTGAAATCCAGCCCTTGGTGCTGCCCTGCAGCAGCACAAAGCTTCCCAGCTTCAAGGCAGTTGTAGCAATGCCAAAGGCAAAGGTTTAATTCAAAGTGAAACGCCTAGGAAAAGAAGGCCTTTCCTTTATAAACGATTTATATTATTTGACTATTACCTGATCTGAATCTCTGCTCATTACTCCTAGCAATAAAAGACAACGGCTGTTAGCTTCCCTTTCTCACGTGGTTTTTGTCCCGGTGTGCGCAGAGTGAAGTTACATCAGACCACTACAGATATGTTCAGGAGTGCTCCAGCCAGGCAGACCCCACGTGTGAATGGATCCTCGTTAGTACCACTGATTTCATCCCTCCTTCCTCAGGCAGGGCTGCTCCTCCCCAGCCTGAGCCGGCTGGCTCTGCTCGCAGCAGCTGCCTGCCTTTTATTTTTTTTTCCTTTTTTTTTTTCCTTTTTGGCTGATTTGCTGGATAGGAAAAGTCGTTTTCAAACCACCGGTAAGAAAACATCGTGCCTCACTTCGATACTTGTACTTCAGAGGAGTACAGCAGCAGAGGGGGAACAGCCAAAATCTGGGTGATTTGTTGGGTGGGTTTTTCCTCTTTCAGCCATCTCCTGATGAAGCCTCGTGCACATCCTGTGCCAGCAAGAAAACCCAATTCTGGGACCTGCAGGGAGGGGAAGGGGGGAAAGAGAACAGCTCAGCCACACAGTGCCAGCACCCAGGGCTGTCCCAGCCATGGCACCCTTGGCCACTGATGGGGCTTGTCCCCACCCAGGCACACTCTGGACCCAGCCTAAAGCACGTGGCCCCTCCTCCAGCCAGGCTGGGCCATTCACACCGACGTGATCATCCATCCCCAGGTGCCTCTCACCTTTACTGCCCTTCCTTTGGCGTCTCCTCTTCCTCCCGGAGCTGCTGCCGCCGTGCTTGGAAATCTTCATCTGAAAGGCAGAGGCGGGTGGGGGCTGTAGCCACCTCCACACCAGGGCACCGCTGCACCACAGTTCCAGCTCTGGGGAGGAGCCCCAGGGGGAGGCAGCCCAGCTTTCCCCAGGGCAGGGTTTCCTTGCTCAGAGAGAGAATTCCCAGTGGGACCTGGGGAGGTGCTGCCAGAACACACCTGAGAACACTGGATGGAGGTTTTTTGCCCACAGGGGTATTTCTGCCAGGCGTTCAGGGCTGAGCCAGCCCTGAGGTGATGTGGGGCCAGGCACCATGGCCATGCCAAGCACAGCACACCCAGCACAGCCTGGCACAGCATTCCTTACCATATGCATGTCCTTCCACATCATCGAGAAGATTTGCCGTGGAAGCCGCTGTCCCCATCCTGTGCCCTCCGCTAAGGAAAACCAGTTGTGGGGCCAGGATGGCACCAGTCACCCTTCCCAGCCCTTGGGGAGCCCCCAGGAGCACCCAAGTGAGGCTCCCCCTGCCCCACAGCCCCTTTCAGGATACACCTGGTGCTTCAACAAGTGTTTTCTTTTTGATTTCCTCATTTTCGTCTTCTCGGAGAAGGCTCTGGCGAGTTCGAACAGCTTCTTGCGTGTGGCTGGAAGGAAGCAGCTGGGTGAGGCTCTCACCCAAAAACCCTTCCCAAAGCTGCCATGGGCAGTGGGAAGGAGAGGGGTGGGGCCAGGGGTGTGAGAGCCACCCACACCCCAACACCCTGTGGTTTGTGGCAAACCCTGGGCTTGCCAGACTCAGAAAGGGAGACAGGGACACCTTGGTCACCTGATGGGAGGTGCTGATGTTTTACCCTTGTGCTGGGATGTTCATGACCTTCCTTACCCAGACTGACCCACCCCTCCCAGTGTCCCCAGTGCCTGCAGCCCAGCTGAGGCTGCTCAAGGACCTTGGTCCAGTTTGTGGTGGGAAAAAGCAGGCTGTGCCTTCTCAGAGAAAGGGTGAGTTTGGGAGAGTGCCAGGTGCCATCTCCCCCTGCCCACCCCACTCCCAGCTCCCCTCCAGCCCTGCCAGGCTGGCAGCACGGGGCCTGCACAGCACTCACATTTCCCCATGTGTTTGAGTTTGTCTCGGAATAAGGCATCGTCGGACACGGCCCCGCCGGCCTCGCTGGTGACAGAGGGAGCCACGTCACCTGCAAGGCAAACATCTGCTCACTGCGAGTGTGGGCCTGCTGAGAGGGGGACAAACCACTTCCACCACCCAATTCCAGTACCAGCAAAGGGCACAGCTGGGCAAAAGCAGGTGGGATGAGGGTGCTGGCACGTAGGGCTGGCTCTGGATGGGCAACCACAACCCCAGAGCAGTGGGCTGGCAGCACACCCTCACCGTGCTCAGTCCCAGCACCAGCACCTCCCTCCAGGGTCAGCAGCCCCAAATTCCCCCGGGCTCTGACTCTGCTCTGGGTATTGGATCATGCTACACAGTGGATCAGGAGCAAGCCCAGCTCAGTCAGGGAAGCAGAGACCCCCAGAGCCATGTCCCTGTTCCCCAGGTCTGTGAGCTCAGCTGGAGCCCTGCCAGGCTGCCCAGGCTCACCCAGCCCTGCACAGAGCCATTGACAGACACCAGCTCTAATTCTGACTCTGGGCAGCTGCTCTGCTCCGAGGTTAATCAGGATTACCAGGGAACAGTCATTATGCCTCCAGGCACAATCCTCTGCTCCAGCCCAGGCACGGGAGGGCAGAGATGGATGGAAGCAGGATGCAGGAACACCTCCACGTGGGGAGGGCAGGAGCACCCATCCCCATGGCCCACCAGCTCCTCTCCTGTGCTGGGAGGGCAGCAGGGAAGGATCAGCCACTTTCCTCCCTCCACAGACATTCTGGAGGCAGCTGGGCAGAGAGATGGGAATGCAGGGGCTGTGGGGGATCCTGCTGTGGAGAGACAATGCTCACACGTGTCTTGGAAATTACCTGATAATACAGAGGAGAAACCAAAGTCATTGCTGACAGCAACACTGGTCGACTTGGATTTTTTTGACTCATATTTCAATCGATCTGAAAAACAAAAAGTGCAGCGCCTGCTCGATCAGAGCCTCGAGGCAGAGCACATGGCTCTGCTCCCCTCTCCCCTCACAGCCCTGTGGCCGCTGAGGGACAGGCTGGTGGCAAGGGAGGGAGCTGGGGCTTTGCCTCAGCACAGTGACCACAAGCACTTGGATGGGAGCCCGCAGCAGCAGAGGAACTGCCCACCACCACAAGCACACAACGAGCACAGCGTGGTTTTCTTGCCACCTGCAGTGACAGTGCTGCCAGGACCCTGCAAAGCACCAGGAACGTGGCTGGGGAGGGCTCAGAGGGCATTTCCAAAGCTCCTTGTTATGGATTCTGCCAGAGATGCTGCAGAGGGGTGGGCAGGGGGAGGAGAGCAGGAGTCCAGGGAGCAGCCCACCAGGGTCAGCTCAGACCAGCAGCCCACAGCCTGGCCACATCCTGTACTGCCTCTGTTTTGGCACAAGCCCTGATCCCACGGGCAGGGCAAGGCTGCCAGCAGCCAGTGTCACAGCAGGGCACACACCCAAAAAGCAGAAGTTTCTGCAGGCCCTTTTCACCTCTCTCCAGGGCGAGAAGGAAATCCCGGTTCCTCTGGAGCTCCTTCATGAACTCCTCGTTCTGCAGGAAGAGGGCGATGCGTTCATCCTCCAGGTACTGCTTCCAGCGCCGCTCCTGCTCCAGGGAGCCCTGGCCCCGCGGGACCAGCCCCCGTGGCACGGGCTGCCGGCAGCCGTGCGAGCCCTGCGGGAGGAAAACGTGGCACAGCCTGGGTGGTGCTCTCAGGGGTCCCTGCAGCAGCACCTCGGGCTCAGCTCGGCCTTTTGTCTCTCTGTTACTCCCCTCCTCCTCTACCCCGGTCCCTCCCTCCTCTATCCAACAGCCCAGGGCAAAAGTGACAGAGGGGGACAGGGCATCACTGCCCCTTGGGAAGAGGGACAGGGCAGAGGGGATGGACATCCCACATGGGAACCTTTTGGAGCCCTTTTGCAGAGCACAGGCTGGCACGGATTTTTAACTTTAAACCACGGGGTTGTGCCATAGCAGAACCTGGTGTAGAGGCACAAGAAGGGTCTCTCTCCCATCTCTAGAGAGCAAAGTCTGCAATGTCCTGCTGACAAACGCCCCTGCATGAGGCACGTCACACTTCACACCTGGGGAGCAGCACAGCCTCATCCCTGCCTACAATATTTATCTGATTTGTAGCTGCTCCCAGAGAGCTATAAAAAGCAAAAGCACACAATAACTGGGGGAAGAAAAGGGCAGCTGCTCCTCTCCTCCCCCTGAGCCCAAATGAATTGGAATGCTCCTATTCCCAGAAAGGTAATAGAGCCGTGAAGCTCAACTTGCAGGGCAATCATTCATGAAAACGTGGCGGGCTGCCTTTGGAGATTAAATGGGAGGGAGGAGCAGGGTGCCTGCAGCCCCCACAGTCCCTCATCATGCCAGGAGGATGCTGGATCCATTTAGGGGTTCCTGTGTTAGCAAAGGGCCCAGGGATGCCCCAGACTGTGGCATGTCTGGAGCTGAGCTGGATGCCCAGCACGTTTTGGAGCTGCTTATTCCCCACTGGATGCTGCCCGTTGCCTGCCCTGCTGCTGGCACCCAAACCTTGTGGCTTAAAACAACCACGGAGCACACATGGACTCTGATTTCCCAAGGGCAAATCCTCTGGCTTGCACTAGGTTTCCCGCCCAAATTCCACTGCAGCAGCACTTAGGTGCCCTGGAAGTGCTGCTTTCCTCAGGAGCATTACTGGTCCTGCTGCTCCTCACCAGAGCAGCAGGCAAGATTTTCAAAGAATTGAAAATATTAGGAGCTTATGGCAAGTGGCACTAATCACTGGGATAATGGCAGGAAAAGTATCAAATCTTTGCTGAGAGCTCTCTCACACCTTGCCCACTTCAGTCTCTTGAACAGGACATGCTCCAAAACTTTTGGTTTAGTGCACACCTGGTACCCAGATGCCTCCAGCATGCTGATGCTGCAAGCTGAGGGTGGCTGAGGACTGGGATGGTGCTCCATGGGCTGGAAGGGGTGTGCTGGCTGGTGTGCTCACCTGTGTGCTGGCTGTCTGCTGGGGCAGGATGCGCAGGAAATCCTCGGGGAGGTTGCCCAGGAGCGGCGGGTTCCAGTTCCTGTAGTGCCCGGTGCTGCCGGGGCCGGGCACGTCCGTCCTGCAGGACAAACACACCTTTGGTGAGGAGAAACCCATCAACACCTGCCATGGCAGTGTGGCACAGGGCCTGGCACAGCAGTGCCTGGCACAGCACAGCCTGCCCAGCTCCACCAGCAGTTCTGAAAACCACGAAACTCCAGCACATCCCTGAACCTGCAGTGTTAGCATCAGCTCTGGAGAGTGAAAGGCTTTCCCAGAGTGTTTTGAATCTTTGGGAGCTGCATTTCAAGCCTTGCCCTGCAACTCTGCATGCTGGGTTTTCCTTCTTCTCCCTGTTTCACTCGGACTCCCAAAATCCAGCCTGGTAGAGCCCCAGCACTGCAGGGATTTGCCCACAAAGCTGACAAACGTCTCTCAACAGATGTCATAGCCAGCCTGCACAGCGGGCAGGGGCTGGCACAGAGGTGGGGCTGGCACAGAGGTGCCCAGGGCTCACCCTTGCTGTCCCACAGCCCCACACCTACAGGCAGAGCAGTGCTGCCAGGGGACAGGTGAGAGCCAGCCGAGGTGTGGGGTGAGGAGCCAGCACAGGGCCTGGCTGTCCAGCACCTGGTGTTTTCCAGCAGAGGCGAGCGCTCCCCACCCCCAGGAGCTGATTTTTGCCATTCCACACGCTGCTGCCAGAGCAGCTTTCCAGCCCCTCAGCTGTTCGTGTTTTAGACCCTCCCAGGGATTTCTGAGCCAGCTGTGAGCTTCATTCATCTCCCTTGGCTTTGTCTCACTCGACCCTATAAGGAACAGGGCCAGACAGCCGTGCCATGGCCAGCCTGAGCCCCGTGTGCTGGCCCGGGGTGCCCCAGGAGCAGGAGCTGTGCAGGGCTGGGGCTCACCTGGGTGGAGGGGTGGGTGGGGCACGGGGGTAGCGGCTGCCCAGTGCCTGGCTCTCGTAGGCAGGAGGGGAGTACACAGGAGGGGGCTCCTCATCCGAGCTGTCCGGCTCCAGGGTCCGCTCCAAGATCTGCAGGGTGGGAGGATGGGGTGAGGGAAATGCTCTCCAGCGAGCCAGGGCTCCACGTGCAGCAGCAAAACAGGGATGGCACAGGCTGAATGCTGCTGCAGAGAGGATGGGGAAACCTGCTAGCACTGGACCTCCTGCACCCAGGGGGGTTTTGGTGGAGTTTGGAGGTACTGCTTTCAAGGGAAGAGGGCGGGTGAGCCTCTCCTTGGGTGCACACAGCCTCGGGGAGTCCCTCTGACAGCAGCAGAAGGGTCTCTGCTGGGTTTTGGGGCAAGGGAGAGAGGGGAGAGCACTTGCCTTCAGCCTAAAGCACTGCCCAAGACAATCTTTGGTGCAGCAGCCCAGCTGATCCGAGCACTCAAACCTCTGCCAGCCTGCAGAGCAGTTGAGTAGCACCATGCCCAGGCAGGAGGAGGCAGGATGAGACTGAGGTGGCCACGCTGTGGAAGGCAGAGCCCAAAGAGGGGACCCCCAGGCAGGTTACCTCGGGGGGGATGCTGTCCTCTGAGTCCGAGCTGTCGTCACAGCCGCTGCCGTCCAGGTTCATCTGCAGGAGCTGGTCGATGGTGGCGTCCACGGCGCCGTTGTTGGCTCTCAAGACACACTCGATGATGTCGTAGTCCATGCTGGGGAACATGGTCTTGAAGTCCTCCATGGCCTGGTTGAACTCCAGGCGCCGCACCTGCCTGGCGGGGCGGCTGTTGTTGAGCTCCTGGGCGGAGGAGCCGCCGCGGGAGCCACCGTTGCTGCTGCTCCGGCGGAAGAGGCTCGTCATGGCGGGGCTGCTGCTGCTGCTGCTGCTGCTGCTGCTGGGGGGGCTCGGCGCTGTACCCTTGCCCCTCCTCACGGGGGGCTGCCCCGGCTGCCAGCCGGGACCATGGGTGGGCGGCGGGGGTCCCGCTCCCCGCGGCCGGCGGCTCCGCGCCTCAGCCCCCGGCACACGGCTGCATCCTCCCACCTGTGCAAGGGACACGGGACAAAGTCACCCAGGGGACAAAGTCACCCATGGCACAGCACCCCCCTCCCCACCCCTGTGTCAGGTTCCATTCCACCCATCCCACTGCATCCTGGTGGGACTGAGCCATCCCTGCAGCGGGCCCGGTGGATGTGCCGTGCCAGGAGCTGTACCAACAAAACGCAAGGCAAGAAAAATGGCATTACTTCCACTGCTGAGGGCTGCCCAGATTGAACGTTTCCAGGTTTGACATGTATTTATAAACACAGTAAAATCACTCTGTAAAATAAAACATGGAGGCGGCTCAGAGAGTGTCAGAGCAGGGGGCTAAAATGCTCTGCAGCACGGCAAATCGACCCTTTGGAAAAGCCACCAAATCCAAGATTAACATTCACTTTAAAACCATAAACAGATTATACAGCTACTGCTTCTCGTTTGAAAATGCAGGGCCAAATTCAGTTCTGGATTAACTCCACTGTTTGAAACGGAATTACCCCAGGAACACTTTTGATCCATAATATCATTTTCAAAGGCTTTTTCCTAAGCGGCAGGCAGAGAGTTCAGGATAACTGTCCCTAAATGGTATTTAATGCAGAAGAACGTGCCAAGCACATTTCTTAGCAAAACGGTATAATCAGATTCCAAGCCATTAAGAGGAGCAGTCACCTCTGAAGGTCAGCTGGGCTCTCCCCTGCCCAGTAGGACCATGTGTGACAGCCCTGTCCCCAGTGCTCGGCCCCTGTACCAGCCCATAGCCCTGAGCTGCTCCAAGGGGTTCCAAGGAATTTCCAGAGGCTGCTGAGAACAAAACACCCTTGCAACACACAGGGAACTCAGCAGGAACTTGGGGAGAATTCACTTTTTGCCACACTGCTTTACCTTCATCCCCAGGGACAGCACTGCTCTGGCTCAGTACCAGAGGAATCACGGGGATGATTCCTGCTCCAGGCACGCTCTGCTCTCCTGCCCTGGCTTTTTTGGAATCCTGGAAGCATTTGCATTTGGGTGCACCACAAAAGCAGCCCTGTGCTAACACCAGCACCCAACCAGTCCCACACTCAGCCCCTGGGCTGAGCACAGTGCCAGGGGGCATCCAGTGCCACCTTCCTGTGGAATTTGCTCCCAGGCAGGACAGGACCCAGGGAAAAGCAGCAGGACAATTACTGTCAGGCACAAGGGACCATTTCCAAACAGCACCAGGAGCCCCCAGCTCGCTCCTGCTCACTAATAATATCCATTTAACTGGTCACTCAGCCAGGAACTGTCTCCATCCCAGTAATTCGGAGTCCCCGGGATCAGCTTGGCAGGAGCAGCGCAGTGCGAGCAGAGCAGGAACAATTCCGACAGCTCTGCCCGGCTCTATTCACTGAGGACAAATAAATCCGCTGGAGTCAATTAATAAAACACTGCTGCTCAGTTCCTCCTCCGCTCCCCTGACTCATTCCCAGCAAAGAGCCCGCATTGTTCACACCTCTGGAATTATACTTTAATTGCAATATTGCATGGCTGGTTTAGTCACGTATTAAATTGAGTTGTAACACATTCACAGGGTACACACCTCCCTACAAGATTTGGCTACTCCAAGAGGATGGGGAACGAGCCTGGACACCCACGGGAACACAGTTTATACTGGATACACACACATACAATCCACGGATGGAGATGAGAGCTTATATGGAGAACCATTAGCTCAGCAATGCTGTGCCAGCCAATTAACCTCAAAAAGCAAAATAACTCCCCAAAACCAGGCTGGAAATCCCCAGATCTCCATAAAGTAACCAAAGTACCTGTGCCTGGAGAATCTTTGTCTCCCAGCATTTGACCTTTGAGTGTGTATTTAAAGGCTCCCCTGTAACCATGAGGGCCCAGGGCTGTGCCAAGCACTGGCAATGCCCCTGCCAGCCCTCTGGGCTCCTGTTGCCAACACCAACTCTGGGGAGGTGTTAGTCAACACTGCACGAGAGTCTGGGACAGCTCCCTGCAAGTGCTGGATGGTGTAACTGAGCACAGCAAAGTGCTGAGCCATGGAAATCTTCTGGTCAGAAGATGAACAAAATTAGGGATGGGGACAAGATATTTTACACCAGAAAGGCTCTGCTGCACATCTGGCTTCAAACAGTCTCAAGGGAATGTGTTGGGACCTTCCCTGCCCTGAGGATATGCTCCAGGAATTCGGGGCTGGCAGGGCACAGATCAGGGTAGTTCACATGCCCCGAAGGCTTTTAAACCTATTTTTCGAAGTCCTGCTCCTAATCCAAATAAATGCAAATCACTACATCAGCATGAGTTAAAATCCAGGGAAAAGCAAGTGGCCCTGTTGGCGGGAGTTGATTTAAAAGATCCACAGGTAGTTGTGTTCCAAGGATCCTCCCCAGTTCTTGCGTGTGCAGCAGCGTGTTCAGGTGAGCAGTGGGGAGGGCAGCGGGACCCCGCTGGAAAAGGGGCTCTACATCTTCCTGGCCCTTATTTCTGTGAGAAGGGAAGATGCCAGGAAAAGCAAAATCCTTCGGATTTCCCAAGAACGAAAGAAGCAGCTCATGTGTGACCGCAGCCCAGGCACGGGCACAGGCACACTTGGGCACGGGCCGGGCTCCCCTTCCCCTCCTGCCCCATGTGCAGGACGAGGCTCTGAGCACTCGTTTGGCTGCTGCCTGATGGACTTTCTCCCTGCCTGACAACAGCTCCTGGCCTGTTATCCTGCACAAGGACCCTGAATTCTGTTATTCATCCACCAAACCCAGGCGCAGCCATAATCCTTCGCCCTTCTGCCCATCACAGGAGGAGCTTAAAGGCTTTGCAAGCTCCTGGTCTGCGTGTCCCCATCCCACAGGTCACAGAGAGCAGGGACACTGGTGTGGCTGGCACTGCCCCTGTGCCCCCCTCAGCCCTGGTAGCACAGGATAAATCCTCCTGTCCTGGCACTGCTTGCTCCTGGCTCGCCCCAGCTGAGCCTCCTCAGTATCCAGCAGTGGTGCTGTCCTGGCACTGACCTGTGCCATGGAGAAAGTGCCAGGTGACATCTCAGTGCCAGGCTGGGTTAGCCAGCGCTGGGTAAGGAAGGGCTGCCACAATGCCACATCAGTTTCTATCCAAGTGCCTCTACACGCTGGGATGCTGGGACAGGGCTGGCACTGAAAATGCTGTGTTTTGGTGTCACTGCCCAGCCAGGACAGCAAAGGACACTTTCCCACACACCTGCATGACTGCTGTCTCACTGCACACTGTGCTCAGGCACTGCTGGCACACCTTTGGTGCAGCCCCTGCCCTTAGCTCACCACTTAAAACCATAAAATATAACCAAACACAAGCTGGCACGGGGGGCAGCTCCCCCCTGCCAGCCCAGGGGTTCACTCTGCTCTTCTCCCACCCAAGCTGCCAGTGACTTCCACAATCCAGAGCCACCCTTGCCAGAGCCAAGGACGAGACCAGAGCCAGGAGAACAGCTCAGTCAGGCTCCTGGGGAGGGATAATGTTCACAGCCTGGGAGGAACATCCTGCTGTGCCCCCGGCATCCTGCCTGGGCATGGCTGCTCTCACCCAGCCCCGGCAGCAGGCATTCAGTACCTCCCAAAAATGGGCTCTTCCCATGGAGGGGGCCCGAGGGGAAGCTCTGGAGCAGGCACTGTGTGAAGTGGAGGCTGCTGGCTCTCAGCTGCCCGGGAAGAGCAGCTGGATAATCCCAGGGGCTGCTCAGACCAGGAATGTGGGGCTGGAAGCAGCAGTTGCTCAGCTCCGTGAGGAACACGGAGGAGCCAGCAGCTGGAACAGCACTGGGACTGATCACTCACAGCCCCCTCTGCTCAGGGAAGAGCCTTGGCACGGAGTGCAAACGAGAATATTCCCTCACCCCAGTGTCTGCTGCGGCTCAGACAGCAGATGGGATTGCTCAAACACTGCCCAGCCCCTTCTCCCCTGCTACTGCCACACCGTGTTCATGGATCACCCCTGAAAACACGCTGGGACCCCCCTCTGCAGCCAGGATGGGGGTGACACCACCGAGTGCTGGGTCCCCCCAGCCCTCAGGGCACTTATCCCATGGTGGCTGCAAGCCCAGGCCTGTGGTGCCTCAGCTGGGGACGCAGAGCAGACGTGCAGAAGCATTTCGATGCACAGGATTATTTGGAGAAAAGGGCTGACAGCTCCCCCAGTTCCTGGAGGGAAGACTTTTGGAAGAAGTCTCAAAACTCAAGGATGTTGAACTAGAAATAATGGCTCTGTCCAGAGCAGATGTTCTGAGTTCTGCTGCAGCCAGGCCCCTGCAAAGGGATTGCACAATATAGGAATGAGAAGTCTGGGAATGTGACTGCTCAGCAGCTGCAGGTGTGACTATAATAGGACTGAAATTGGGATGAAAATAAATAGTCAGGAACAGAAATTATGCTATTCTCTACCACCAAACATGCCAAGGTGTGCAGGATGAGCCCCTACCAGTCTCTCCTAAATCCCCTTGTCACCTTCCTCTCTGCCTCAGGGGATGCTGTGCACCCCTCCTGGGCCCACAGCCTGGGAAAATTGCTCTGAGCAAATCCTTTTTCATGGAAACAAATAAGCACCTGAGGATCTCCTTTAATACTTGTTCTACCGAGCATTAAAATGGCTGGGTTTAAGCCCTTTTCAAAAGCAAAAGCAATCAGGGAGGCGAGCACAAGTAAGCCCTGCTTGGGAACCTGTGCAGCAAGTACCTCTCTGCTACAGGAAATGCCCAATTCCCCTCTGGGCTCCGAGGGCACGTGCAGAGGAAGTGGGAGAGCCATGGAGCGATCCCAATCCCTGCACCATCAGCATTCCTGCCCGGCCGGTCTCACCCGACTGCTGTACTGGGGAGCCCAGGGACACTGCAGCACTCTGAACACTCAATATCCACATTTCAGAGATGCAGCAGTGGCTGCTGCTGCCGTGGGGCACCCACTGCTCTCCCACCACAGCCCGACAGATTGATAGCAGCCCTTTGTGAGCCGACCAGATGGTGGCCCTCCACAGCACCCAGCTGGCTCCTAAACCACCACCACCCTGATAAAACCCTGGGGGACACCCTCAGCTGGGGCCAGAGAGCCAGGCAGGGCTGCCCTGGGGACCCAGAGCACGCACCTTCCCCAGGATGCCGGTGCCGGGATGCAGCAGGATCTGCAGGGCTGGTGCCCCCAGCCCTCTGTGCCAAGCCAGGCAGAGCCACCCCCCTGCCCCTCGGCATTGTGCAGCGCTAATCCCCGGCTTTCACACGTTTTCCACGGCAGGACCACAGCCCCCGCCCCAAACTAAGCCCACATTAATGAGGCAGCACCAGATCCTCATCCCAAAGTCGCCTGCCTTTCGAGGCCGCCTTGCACTGGTTTCATTGAAGGTAATTTGATCTTGGTAGGACGACATTCCTAAAATAGTTGAGGGAATTCAAACATGAAATAAGGTTTCCAGGAAGGGATTAAAAAAAAAATAGGTCAAGCAAGTGTGAGCGATTAAAGTGACCCGGCATCCCTTTGTATGCTTTAACTGCGACTCTCTTCAACTCTATCTTGCATCAACGTGTAATAAATTAGATCCAAGAGGTTGCCCAAAGCACAGAGGCTGATATAAGATTATTGCAGGAGGTGGCTGGTGTCGGTGACCTTTCCTCCCCTGGCTTTCACCGCCGACATCAAACACACAGGGCCCAGCTGAACGATCAGCTCAGAGATTTGGAACAGCACACGCGACCGCGGCACGGCCGGGAGCCAGCGCTGCCTCCAGCGCCCATCCCAAACTCCCTGCCTCAGTTTACCCACGCCAAGGCTGGCAGGAGGCAAGCCCAGGCACCCCTGTGCCAGCTGTTGTCACCCCAGCGCTGCCACGCAAAGCCCTCGCGCCATATGTCACACAAACCCATCTTGAACTGCTTATCCCTCTTCTCCTTTTGTGCTCCCAGCCCGGCACAAAAGCACTGGGAAGCAGCTGGGAGTGAAAGAACATAAAAATTCCTGCGGACACAAAGGTGTGTGACATTCCCTGGGGACTGGGCTCAGCGCAGGGCGTGTGTAGGACACGCTGTGGGGCAATTTTTGGGTTAGGTTCGGGCAGTGAGTGATAAAGGGGACTGGGGGCACATGAACCCAGCTGGGGGCAGGGCCGACCCTGCTCCCTGGATAATTAGTGTGGCTGATTCTGATTGCTAATTTGCCATTATAGGTCAAGGGTCATAGAAATTAAAGGATGGGAGGAAAAAAGGGAGAAATAGCCCGAGTAGAGGCAGTCCCTTCCCCTCCATCTCTCTGCATATCAGGAACATACTGGAATGGACTGGGATTAGACTGGGCTGACTCTGCCCCAGGCTGGTGCAGAGCATCTCTGCAGGATTTGGGCATCCCACAAAGGCAGGGACAGGCAGGGACAGGCCCTGCAGAGCAGACCCAGCCTCCAGCATCTCTTGTGGCTGCTCTCCTGCTGTCAGGGTTTAAGGGCCGTGGCTCACTGTGCAAAGGAAAAATCCCGTATTGATTCACCCGAAGCTCTGGAGCACAGCCTGCACGAGTTTCTATGGAAACTAAATTAGTGGAGTAAAAACTCTCCCTGCCAGCACACGGTGAATTATTCACCAGGACAGGCCCCTGGCCAGAGGGGCTGCTGAGAAGATTTAAAGGTGATCACAGAGCGGCTGCTGTGATCCCCCTTCCCTCGGGGACCAAACCACAGCCAGGGAGGATGAAAAGCCCTGGGTTTCCACACCATGTGTGTGGTGGAAGGGTCCTGCACCTCCCTCACCACATCCACATCCTCTGGGGTCCCCAGGGAGAGGATGAGGGCTTCCCTCCTCGCTTCCCCCAGCTCACTGCACCACAGCACAGCAGTCATACATGGCACAAAGTGTCACTGCCTGATGTCCACCTGCTGTGGTCACCCATCCCTGGCAGCCAGGATGAGCCTGTGAGGGCAGGACTGGCCACAGCCCAGCTCATCCCACAGAGCCTCTCACCACTGCAAGCCAAGAGCCAGGGAAGAAAGGGACTAATGAAGTCACAAACAGAGGAGGGGTTTTTATGAGTCACTAAGCCATATGGCGGATGCACTATCCCAGGAAAGTGCCGAGCCAACAATCCAGCACTGCTGTACCTTTGCTGTCCTGGGACACACACGGTGTCACACTGTAATTGCACCGGGCTTTTGTCCTCCCTCGTGCTGGGTGACATTGCTCAGCAGAGGAGAACCTGCTTGAAATGCTACACCTCACCAGGGACAGGTATTTAATTAAGGCCCCATGTCAGGCTCCTCCTGCCAACCAGCACAGGCTGCTCCATCCCGGCACAACCCGGATTGTGGGGCGGAGAAAAGCCCTGGAAGGAGGAATGTTGAATTTGCTCCATCACAGAAGTTACATGGGACACTAACCTGGATTTGAAGCCAGGCCAAGGCCCAGAGAAACTCTCAGCCTCCTCAGCAGCAGTCACTCCTGTGCCAGCACAGCCCAGTTCTGGGTGGCAAAGGGATTCTGATCCCCAGCACTGGCTCTGCTTGTTGCCCCCTTTATCAACAGCCACGTGCTGGGCCCAGCCACCACAGTGGGTCATGTTCTTCTTCAAAACCCCATCTTGCTTCTCTTTCAGTATTTTTAAGTTTGCATGACTAATTCAGGTACATCCCACCCCAGCTGATTTGCACTGACCGTGGCAATCACCAGCCAGGGAGGTTAAAAGCCACAAGGATTTTACAAGGAACAGTAAATTTTGGGCTCCAGAAGCTGGGAATGCACCCCAAAGGCTGTCCCCCATCCCCACCGCTGCCTTACAGCCCCAGCACGTGCTCCTGGTGACCCATCTCCATCACCAGAGCTCCAGCCACCGTTCTCTCCATTTTCTGAGGATGATTTCCCAATTTTCCCCGGCTCAGCCCTGCTTTCCTGCGCCAAGGACAGCGGCCAGGCTCCATCCTGCAGTGTTTGTGTGCCCATCAGCGTGTGCCTTCCCTGGGGAAGTGAGACCGAGGGCAGGGATCGACCAGCTGTCAGGCACAAGGAAGAAATACCACTTCCAGGAGTCAGAGCTCATTTCCCAGCAATAAAAGCAGGCTGGGGCTGGAAAAAAGTACCACTAATGGGGATGTACATCCCACACCACTCCAGTGCCTGATAGCAAAGTACCGAGGTGCTGTAGCTTGGAAAAATAAAAGCCATCAACAAGGCCTGGTTTTAAGCTGCACAGCTGTAGATTAGGCCCAGATCAGGGCATAAAGGATCTGCCATTCCTCACGTGGATTATTGCTGTGGATGATGCCCTCCACATGCCAGGCTCGACTCCTGGCTCTGAGTTATGGCTCCTCCAGCAGATGGAAAAGAAAACCTTACTGCTTCCTTCCAGGGAGGGGAATGGCTCAGATCAGCATCCACCCTTAACTGCTCCACTCTCCATCCTCCTCAGCCCCATCATCCCCACTCTACCCACACACACACGGCTCTGGGGACCCCAGGAAGAGCCAGTGTCTCCAGTGCTCATAAATGCCACCTAGAAAGGAAGACCTGAAGAGTTTGTGCTTCCTGGAGTTATTTTTGGGTGGATTTTATCTCCTTTCCCATCTATTCTCGGTGTGATTTGGTGAGGAGGGTCCTCACTGCTGAGTGGGCAGCCTGCCTTCCCTCTGCCAGGCTTGCACCCTCCAAGCAGGGGTGTGAGACAGTTCTACCTCCCCAAAACAACCCTCAGAGATCCAGGCAGACCCCAGGGACTGGGACACGCCTGGGTCCAGCCAGGGGACAGCTCCTGCAAGGCAGTAACTCTGGGTTTAAAGACACACTTGTTTGTTTGTTTGTCGCTGGGCAACACGGAGGATGGAAAAAATATCAATGTCATATTGTCACCTATGAGTCACCACTCAGCACGGGTCGAGATGCCCCGGTCCTGCCACCACTGAGTGTGGGGAGACCAGAAAAGGGCCTGAGGCACCCCAAAAGCAGCTCACTCCAGCTCTCTCTGCCTGTCTGGCCCTGCTCTGACACCTTCCCCACCCCTACAGACAGGGACTCGAGTGGCCTGGGCACATCACTGACCTGGGGACATCGGTGGCCCAGGGACAACTTTCTGAGCCCTGCAAGGCAAGGCAGGAATTTGCATTCCTATTTGCATTTCCTAATTGCGCCTGCGGGTTTCCTGGGGCAGCGGCTGGCTCTGGTTTCCATGGCAGGTTTTGTGCAGACCTGGAGAACCGAGGGAGGCACAAAGAGGCCACAATGGAGCTGCCACTCACCCGCATCAAAGGCGGCCGGCGGGGCGGGCCGGGGGCAGAGCAGGCTGTCCCCCCCGGCACCCCCAGCACCGCGGGACCCCCAGGCCAGGGGGACAGGGTGGCTGGTGGCCGATGTGCCGGGACACCCGCGGTTCCAGCGGTGGGCACATGCCATGCTTGAGGGAGGAGCAGAGTCACCAGCGCTGTCGTCCAGAGGCAGCAGCTGCTCCGCGCCCGTCGGAAGTGGTGCAAGAGCTGGACCCAGATGTTCCCCCTGTTCTCATTTCCTGTTGTTTTCAGCCAGCTTTCCACCCAGCTGGGTGCGTTGCTTTCTCCTTCTAACTTCTCTCTCCATTCAGGGACTGTCTCGCTCGCTGCTGTGCCCATCCAGCTCCCGTGCTGGCCCCAGGGAATGGCAGAACAGCCAGGACAGGGACCTGGGAAAACCTGGTCCTCACACTGCTGCTGCAAGCCCAGCGCCACTGAGCAGAGGTGAGGCTCCAGCCAATGTCCCTCCACTGCCCTGGCCATGGTGACAGAGATGTTGCCACCACAACAATAGAGGGACTCATCTCTGCCTCGCACACATGTGAAAGGCTCCGTGCTATTATTTCAAGTTTTTTTCTTGTTTTATAGTTATCAAGTATCATCATCATCACCTTGTGCTGCCCCGAAGCCTCCCAGCTCTGACCACGAGCACTCCACAGGCGAGTCCACCCACAAGGTTAGGGCAGAGCACCTTTCCCACACGTCCCACCCCGATGGCACAGATCCTGACCATGAATGTTCCTCTGGATCCTCTCCTGGTTATCCCACTCTGAATGCCAGCACCCACAGCATGCCCAGTTACCTGTGCCCCTGCTGCAGGCACACAAGCACCAGCACCCACTGTCCTGCTGCTGCTGCTGCTCCCCAGGACTCAGGGAACCACAGAACTGGTGCCACGGCAAAGCCACTAGGCTGTCAGGTGTCAGCCTGCTTTGTTTATTTTTTCCTCATTTGAAAGCTCTTTTGTAAAAAAATGCCGGAAAAGTCCAAACTTTTCCAGGAGCTCTGTGGCTGGGAAGAGGATGGGCACCTTTGAAAGAAATAATTTTGGCTGTCAGATGCTCTGACACCAGGAATGGGCTGTGGACAGCCAGGGATTGGTGCACAAAGCTCTGCCAGCATCAGGCACATCCTCAGCACAGGGTGGTTGGATCACATGGTGGGAAAGGCCACAGGTGCACAGCTACCAGGAGGTGAGGTAGGGTCTCCTCTGCCATGACGACCACCAAAAGCTCCCCACTACCCCGACCAGCAGCACCAGCCAATCTTCACTCCCACAGGGCTCCCCTGGGGTCCCATTGCCCCAGTGCTGCACTCCCGCCGAGCGTTTCCACAGGAAAACCTCTGTGAAAACCACAAAAAGCTACTCAGTGGAGCAGATGCCGCTTCAGTCTGTGTTCTTAGAGATGGAGGAGGACGAAGAGGATGTGAGGAAAGCCACAGCTTCCTCAGCCGCGGGGCAGCAAAGCCCCAGCGGCAGCCTCAGGGGTCAGCCCAGGATGGTGGTTCTCCCGTGGAAATCCTTACAGCTCCAGCCCCCGTGTTTGTTGTCAGTGGCAGCAGCAGGAGGAGGTGTGAGGAGGAGGTGCGACTCCACTGCTTTTTAAGAAAATAATAAAAAAGAGCCTTTCCAACCCGCCTGAGAGGCAGACGGTGCAGGAGAGCGCTGTTTTGAGCGGTGACTTGCACTTGACTCCTCCATCGCTGTCTGCACACAACCCACTGGCAGCAATTTCAGCGCTGGACAGGAACCCCAGGTGAGGGTCAGCCTGGCAGGATGGTGCCCTCCATCCTTAGGGAGTATGACAGATGTGGCTGAGCTGGGCACCCGGTCAGGGGCTCACAAATGACCCTGGTCACCCAGGAGGTGACCACCACTGCTGTGGCACATCAGAGCCCCGGCAATTCCTGCAGCAAGCCATGACCCACCCGGCGGGGATGGTGGGGTATGAGGTGTGCTGCTCCATGAACGCGGCGCAGGGGACAGGGACGATGTCCAGCAGCAGGAAGCCACCAAATCCAAAACCCCAGCGCACAGAGGGGTCAAGCTCGGGGACCGGCGATGCTGCGGGGCTGAGCGGGACGCAGGTCCTGCCCCACGGCCGAGCCCGCCGGCCATGGCCCGGCCCACGCGGGGATGGCACCCTCAGTCCCGAGCGGGGATGGCACCCTTGGTCCCGCAGGAATGGCACCCTCGGTCCCGAGCAGGGATGGCACTCTCGGTCCCCGCGGGGATGGCACCCTCGGCCCCGAGCGGGGATGGCACTCTCGGTCCCGAGCGCGGATAGCACTCTCGGTCCCGAGCGGGGATGGCACTCTCGGTCCCGAGCGGAGATGGCACTCTCGGTCCCCGCGGGGATGGCACCCTTGGTCCCGGAGGAATGGCACCCTTGGTCCCGGAGGAATGGCACCCTTGGCCCCTCACCGGGGGTTCGGTCGCCCCCGCCGCCCCGCGGGCTCCGCACGCCGGACCCTCCCGAGCCCGGCGGGCGCGGGGCCCCG
>VWZS01009627.1:417761-436643 GCA_013397075.1 Rhabdornis inornatus
GGGCCGGGGCCGGGGCCGGGGCCGGGCCGGGCCAAGGGGGCGCGGAGAGCGGGGCCGCGCCGAGAGGATGCGGGGGCGGGGAGCGTGAGGGGCCCTCGGGACTGGTGCGGCCCCCCCGGGAGCGGAGTCCCCCCGTGTGGGGAACGCGGAGCTCGATTCGGCCCGGCCGGGCCCCGCTGCTCCCCGAGGTGAGACAGCCCTGAGGGGGTCCTGGGGATCTCGGGGTCCCCCCCGTTGTCCCCAGGATTCCCCAGCGCCTCCAGCCATGGGGTCGACAACTCCGGCCCTGAGTGGCCTGGGAGCCTGTGTGTGGAGGGAGCAGCATCCCGAGGATGGAGAGAGGGATGGATGGATGGATGGATGGATGGATGGATGGATGGATGGATGGATGGATGGATGGATGGATCCCAGATTTCCAGGGTGGCTCTCAGCCTCTTCCACACCTTTGGAGCGTCCCAGGCTCCTGGAGCCTGGACCTTCAATCTGGTGGTTAGGAAAGGGAGACAGCACTGCTGGCACACAGCTGAACATCCCAGACGAGTTATAACCAAGCATCACTGGGAGCAGACAGAAAACAGCTATCCCCGTATTGCGTGCTCTGGCTGACAGCTCCGGACAGGAAGCGATCTCCTCTTACAAATAACAGGAGCCCGTTTACACAGGGCAAACACTTCCCGTTCCAAAGCGACCAGAGCGAGACCACGAACGGCAGCAACTCAGAGCCTCCACTTCCCTCGTGGCTCTCCAAACCTTCCAGACATGCTGCTGGAAGAACTCCACACCTCTGGGCACCACGGCCACCCACAGCACCCTGCCACAGCCAGACACTGCTCGGGTGCACGGCTGTGGGTGCTGGAGCGCGAGCACATGTGTGGGATGGTCCAGAGCTCTCACAGGACAGCTCTTTGTGCTGAGACTTGTCCCACTCCATCGTTTCATCTGTGTCTGGGAGCTGAGCAGTTCTGGGTAAAGATGTGGAAGGCTCTGACAGGGAACACAGAGTAAGAGTGGAAATACTGGAGGCAAACTTTCGGTTTTCAGTGCCTACTGAACATGTGCCTCATCATTCTCTTCCCCAAGTTAGCACAGATCAGACTCTTCCGAGGCAAGCGCCTTGCAGTGAGCTTCGGTGGCTGCAATCTCCTCCTAATCCAGGCTTGTTTCAGGGAAAACAGGCAATTTTATATCCCTTTGATATGGGTCTTAGCTGCTAATGATGCTAGAAAGTAAAAAGAAATGGGCATAGAAATACACAACTATGAAGAATTAAAATAGTGAATTTAATTCAGCCAATTCCAACAAAATTGGTAGTTCCCTGAAAAACAAACCTTGCACAGAAAACACAGAACAGAAATGATTTCATCTTGACAGCTGGTGAGAGTAACTGGGTGAAAAGGTGAATGGAATATTTCTGACTTCTCTGGTAAACAAAAGGTTCCACACATCCTGAAAATGCCCTATTTTTTACTAAATGAGTCGGTTTGGGAGACACTGATTGTAAATGCTCTGCAAGGAAAACCTGTGCTCTGACACAACCAGTGACTGGAGATGCCAAATGTCTGGTTTTCAGAAAGCACTGACGCTTCCCTAAAGAAAAAACTGTGACTTCTAAAAATCATAGAAACCTGGAACGGTCTGGGCTGGAAGGGAAACTCAAAGCTCATCTCATTCTAAGCCCCCACCAAGAGCAGGAACACATTCCACTAGACTAGCCCAGAAACCTGAAGAGCAACAACACAAAATCTTTTATTTTTTTAAGAACCATAAGCCTGGCTTGCCCAGTGGTCCTGATTTGAGCTTCAGGGCGATGAAAGGACGCGAGGCTGCGGCTGTCACCAGGCGTGTGGAGCAAGCTGGCTGCACAGCCTGGCTCAGCTCCTCCAGCACTGAAATACTCTTTCCAAAGCAATACCAAAAAAGGTTTGTTTCTAGGTCAGGACCTCAGCACTCAATTTTAACCAGGGGCTGACAGTCCAATCTGAACACAGCTGTAAAATGGATTCGCGGGAGAAGCTTTGGCATTCCTTTTGTAATTAGAAAACAGCCACTGAGCCGTGTGCCTTTAAAGGTGTAAGCTATTTTTGACATAAAAATTAGCACGTAGTTTCTCTGTCATCCCTCAGCTGCTGCACTGGGAGCTGTGAGTGAACAATCCAAAGATAAGCAAGAAGTATAAACATGCTGAATTATACAAATAGAAGGGGATCAGGTTTAATTTGTTTTATTCTCTGACAGTTAGGAGACAAAGAGATTTATTTTTACACTTTTTCTCCTAAAAAGCACTGGTTAAAAGAGCCACTTAAGCACTGAAACCCCAATGGCATTTAAAAACTTTTAATGCTTTTAATAGCTGCTTTTTGAAAATTCTGTTAAATCTATTTTTGGGCTGGATAAACTAAGTTACCAATGAAGCAGGGCAGGAGTTTTTGGAAGGGCCCAGCAGTGAGAAACTGTCATTCATTTCTCAACAACTTAGCTCCTGTACGGGGACCCTGAGATAAAAACTACCACAGTGCTCGATGCTTTAAAAACCTGAGCATCCTTTAAATTCCAATTTTCTCTCTTTGGTGGGAATCTAACACTGACAGCCTTGAAAATGAACCCCAGGCAGTTTTCAGGATACGGCTCAGAGTGGCTGTTCTAAAATAAAAGTGAGGGAAGAGCAAGCAGAACTTGGAGGCTTATCAGCACCCGGAATGCCCCGGCTAATCCTCGGCAGCCCCAGCCCCTTTATGTAACCTGGGATTGCTGCAGCTCAACAGCTTACTGTGGTCTGGGTGGTTTTCTTTAAACCTCTTGTGGACAAATGCAAACACATTAAATACTTCTTTCTTCTGCCTCTCTAAGGAAAAATTTGTTGTAAGAGGGAAAAAAGAAGTTTTATTTGTATCAAGGGCTAATAGAATTAAACTCGTATGCTGAGACTAAAATGTGTTTGTCTCTGATCCATCATGACTGAACAGAACTTTCCCAATTTAAAATACTCAGGTGTAACTCTTCAAAAAAAGGTTGAATCCAAAATTTCTCTTCACTTCAAGTGTGAAATTTCTCTTCACACCTGAAGTGTTGGGATGTTCCAAATAAGAGAAGACCAGCCCCTTTGTAGCCTGTACACCATTTCTGGCAGTGTGGCTGGCTGTGCTGCAATACTTACGTCCCTGTGGCTGCTTCCCCACAGCTCTCCTTGCCCGGAGGATGCCTTTCCATGCCCTCCATCTGACTGCTCTGACTTTCCACGGCACACATCCTTCCAAGGCAAAATTCAACTCTCAAACTCTCGGCCGGTGCTAAGTCATTCACCTCACGCTGAATGCTTACGGAAACTTCAGAAGGAAAAAAAAAAATAAACCCCCTATTGAACTCCTTGCAATCGGAGACCTGAATGGGCTCGATATAAACCCCACTCGAACCAGCGGCAGCAATAGGCTTCCCTGGATGTTGGATTCCATCCAGCTTAAAAGTTTCCATGAAATAAACTAGGCTAAGCGCATCAGCTGCATAGAAACTAACTCGGTGTAACAGGAGCATCTGTTCTTCACGTCCACCATTTTCTCAGAGCCTTAACTCGGTGGCGCGAGGTGCTGGCGGATCCCCGGCCGCGCCGGCACGCGGGCACGGACATGGATTAGCAGGGACATGCACGTCATATAAACTACTGGACCAGGTAGCTTTTGTTTGTCAGAAAAACAGCTTAATGTATTTGCAAGGATGGCATTACAGAGCGAAGTCAATGTCCGCACTGAGACAGCGGAGGAGCACACCTCGGACCCATTAATACACGGTACAAAGCAAATGTTTACCCAAGTACAAATGAAACAGGTCGACAATTAGCTAATGCAGCTTTGTGGACATAAACCAGGTACAGTCGAGCAGAACCAACATAAAATAAAAAGGAAACAGCCCTTTTCCTACGCCACGCTAAGAGCACCGTGGTTAGTGGTTTGGGAAGCCTCTGTCACGGTGAAAAATTTCCTTGCCGGTGTTTAATGTGTTTATTCTACTGCTACACTGCTGGGATAAAAATAACAGCTGGCTGTACAAGGGACCCACTGTCAATACTGCAGTAATTGACAACATACAGTTAAGTCTCACACCTGTTTATTGTAAGTAATTCATAGATAACCACTTCTAGTACACATTTTCATATTGGCTTTTAATGCTTTTGTTCTCTTTTTTTTTTTTTCTTTAAGCTCAGGGATACCCAAATTTCATCTAAGGGTCATCACTGTGGTTACCCAGACCCAGAAGGCTACACACCTACTTTGGGAAACTGGTGCAAGGTGGTGTGGTGGCCAGGGATGACAGAGATGGCTGAGGAGCTACAGGTCCCAACATGCAGGACGGTGTGGAGGTGGCAGCGGGGCCGGGGCAGCGGGGTTGGTTGGGGACATGCGCTGGCGGGCTGGCCGTGCACGCCGGGCTCTACACAGGGCCAAAACAAAAACCTCTACACACCTGGAGTAAGAACAGTGGTAACAAAGTCATAGCTACATATTCTTCTCTACATTTTTGTTTATTGAGACAAACTAATTAAAAGGCACAAACATAGGGCATATGTTTACATGGACATTATAACAAACATATACATTAAAAGTGTAGGAATGTGTTTCCTTTCTGCTAAACAGAAAGTTCCTAAGCTTTTATATATACAAAAGTTGTACAATTTGATGTCCTAAAGTACAAAAGATCATTTATAAAATTATTTTACACTAAGCTCTATTATTTTTTTTTTTGTTTGTTTTTGTTTTTACTATGTAGTCCAAGCCCCTAGAACAGTTTCACGTAAGGATACAGATACCTGTCACCTGAGCCAGCAGCCTGGCAATCACTGCTCGCACGGACACGGCCGGGGAGGAACGGAAGCAGTCCAGTGTGACTGGTCAGTCCTGCTAGCACTCTGTGAAAATGCACACGCTAATCTCCAGAGCTCTCAACTTCATTAAGATAAAAACATCTCAACTGTAATTTCTTTTTTTTTTTTCCTCTTTTTTTTTTTTATTTTATTTAATGTAGAGGTTGGGTTTAGGGTGGTTTGTTTTTTTTTTTAAACAAAGTTTTAAAAATGTGAATATGTGACATGATAGTCTAAAAAGTATATCTGTTTCCCTAGACTTTGCTTTCTACTTTATGTACAGATAAACAGGTTAAGAAAAAAAAGCACATGTAGCTTAAACATGTGTGACCATTTATGAGCAGTTCTGGGCTGGACAGCTCAGCACCCCAGAACTCCCACAAATTGATAGAAATGTGTTAACACAATAGAAGAGTAACGTAAAAATGATGATGTTTGCAAATATTTACAAAGTTGAACAGATTTGCACAACACTTGATTAAGAAATAGGGGAGAAATTAAAAGACGCTCTCTGCTTGTCCTGGAGGGGCATCCTACCTAGTTAGTGGTTAGAATAAAAACTGTATACAATTTAATATAAGACAAAACTTCTAGTGAACAACTAACACGTCTGTCCCCTGCTGAAACACCAGCAGGCTCTGACTGGGAGGCAGAGGGCATAAAAATCACACCCAGGGCCTCCAGAATCTTCCAGCTTAAAGCAATTTTCCTTAAGTTTCCAAGCACTCCTTTTGCTCCTAGATAAGAGTCCCATGGGGGTCTGACTGTTCAGAGACCATGTTTACATACATTTCGACTCCTCTTCTGTCAGCCATGGCTGTTTCTCACCAAACAATAACAGTTTTTTTAAAAAAAATGTTGACTACAATGCTCTATTCCCTTAGGGTAATATGTTGGGTAATATTTACATCTCCAAATATCAGGTCACAATCCCTATTATATGTTGAAGTTAGAATGATAAGTTATCATATGCTTTGCATATCAGAGCTGGTATCACCTTTCCCATAGGGAATGCTGCCTGAAATTACCATATTCCCAAAGGTAAAATGCATATTTTCTCCAAAAATGCATTTTTTTTTTTAAATGACAACATTGTAATGCATTTACTCATTAAAAAAAAAAAAAAGAAAAAACAAAACATCAACACAGACAAAGGTTCTACACTAGCTCAGAAACAGTGGACTTGCCTGGCAGGTTAAAATGAGCCATCCACCCTGTCACAGATACAGAGGGGTCTTTGCTAGTGTTTAGATTAAAATAAATTTCTAAGTTATAATTTGAGGGGATAAAACATAAAACTGTTTTTTTTAATTACCTTTTTTTTGGGGTTTTTTTTTCCATTTTTTTTAAAACTCTGGCAAATAAGTATCTGCTCTAATTCAGCATCAGTCAGCTACAAGGTAAAACTTACTTTAAATGAAGTGCTCCAGTGAAACTCAAGCCTGAACCATGTGAGCCAAATCAAGGGGAAGATGCTATTGTGGTCTCTGATGATGTTGCCCCAGTGTCTTAGTCTGAATTTATTATAAACTAAAACAAAACAAAACAAAACAAAAAACCCAACAGAACAAAACAAAACAAAACAGAAAAAAAAAAACCCAACCAAACAAAACCCAAAAAAGAACTGCTGGTAAGGATTCCATTTTAATCCTTTTTTAATACTGTTTAGAACTTGTTTACCAGGGAGGAGAGGTGGGCAAGGCCTGGGGCAGGAAAGGCATGCTCTCCACTGGTCTCATGGCTATGTTGAGGGGACCAGCCAGCGTCATGGGGGTGGGCAGGTTCATGGGGGACGTGATGGTGACGGGGTGCGCTATGTTCACTGGAGCGGTTACCGGGGTGGGCAGGTTCACCGGGGTGGTGAGCGTTAATGGAGAGGTCATGGACAGAGGACTGGTTATAGTTACAGGATGCCCTAAGTTCATCGGACTGGATATATTAACTGCACTTGATACATTTACTGGACTTCTCATGCTCATTGCAGCTGCCACTGTGACTGGGTTTGTGATAGTCCCAGAAGCCACAGAGGACGTTATATTGAATGGAGTAGTAAGAGTCACAGGCGTAGTAGCAGCAGTGGAGGTTTGGCACAAGTTAGCAGCTTCTAAAAATGAGACATAAAAAAGACAAAAAGTTTTTAACACATAAAAAAACCATGGACAAGATTTTAAACAAAACATAACAGAACAAAAAACCCAAAAACCAAACAAGAACAGGTACAAATTCTGGAATCATTTTCTTTAGGTATTATTAGTAAGTTAAAACTGTTAACATTCTATAGCCTACAGGAAATACAAACTCTCATGCAGGTCATTTCAATTGAGTATTTTTTTTTTTCCTGAGAAGTCAAGTGAGGTTGTCTTAGCAAGAGGGATTCCATGTTCATAAAAACAGTATTGTACAATCAAAAAAATCCTCCCAAGAGGAACAGTAGAAATAGAGGAGAGAGTGTACATACCGAATGGTACGTACTCTATAGCCTTCTCAAAGGTGAACTGACATTCTGTGAAGGTTTTAAAAAGTCATTATTAGGGACTGATAAGCAAAGCTCGTTTCAATATTTACCTGCTTATTTCAGTCTTAATTATTGCTGCTAAACTGCTAAACTGCTCACAGTACCTCTACTTCAAGGCTACCCCAGCAGCACATCCCTCAACCCCCAGCAGCTCCTCAGCTTTCACATAAGCTACAGCTCCACACCACGTAGGTTTGGGGGATTTTGGAGGGTTTGCAGCAAGCAGGACTGAAGTGCAGAGCAAGGGAGACCCAGGAGGCCAGGCTGGGGAGCGGGGAGGGGACGGGAATCACTCCACATCCATCAGCACCACCTGCCGGCTGCCCACACCGGGAGGCTCCGGGAACGGGAACAGGGAACAGGGAACAGGGAAGGGCTGCCCGCTAAAGAAACCTGGGAAAATACATTCTGCAGAAATGTTACTGAGCTGTGTCTGCTTCCACATTTGTAGGGCAGGACCCCAGGCTCAGTTACACCCACGTGTCAGAGGTAAGCCAAGAGCAAAGAGTCCACTTTGCCTCTGGGGCAATACAAATGTAACTTTGAAAGAAACATTAGCCCCATTCAAGGGTTACTGTTGGTTCTTCAAAGTCCATAGCTAGGAGGAGTGGAGAGGAAGGGAAAGAGTGAAAAAAAAAATAAAATAAAAATTGCGAAAATAAATTGTACTAGACCAAAAAAAAAAAAAAATCCCATCTAGTGTTGTAAAGCCACCACAAGTGGAATTAGCACAGGAGAAGCAGCATGGAAGGAACAGCTCAGGCATGGCACTGACTGGTCTAACTTCACCTTCAAGCACAGTCACCCAGAGACACACCCCACCCATGGCCCTTCCCCAGTTAAGCTAAAAGCACCAGTATGACACCACTGCTACCCAGCACCCCCCTCACCCCCCATCCTGCCCCAAACCACTGTTCTGTTAAAGCATATTCAACATTCTCAGTAAGAAAGGAAAAGGAAACAAGACATAGGAAAGAACAAGCAGAAAATAATTTTCAGTGATTTTCTAAATCCAACATCATTTGCATTATCTATTTAGTGGCCTGATAATATGTTCTGTTTCTGTTATCACATTTTAACATGAATAAACTGTTTCTGTACTGTCTGATCACAGAATTCAATTACTGGCATAACAAGGGGAAAGGAAGCAAGCAGCCTAAAACACAAACAAGAACCTACAAAACAAAAACAGACTGAAGAACTGAAAGGAAGGTTGAAAGAAAAGGAAAAACATAAGGTGAGTCAAAAGCATTCCTAAAAACAGGCAGTGAAAAATAGTAAGCAGTAGTGATTAAGAACTTCTAAAACATGTAATTCATGAAGTCACATGATGGGCATTAATAATCAAACTGTTGTGAAACAAATAAGCAGCAGTAATGGGGGAATTTAAACTACTGTATCCTAAAACCACTAAACTGAAGCAATCCGTTCTCTACAAACTGACACAATGACCAACAACAGCAATTCCACTTCAATTACAGCAGCATAGGTAAGCTGTGAGCCAGCACTGATGAGAAACAGGATCACTGATTACCTCATTTTGTAATGAAAGCAAAAAGCAACAGAGAGGGAGAGAGAGAGAGAGAGAGAAAGTTCTCTGAGGTCTAGAAAACTTCATGCAAAGACAGTTACATGATGATAGAGCAGATGGAATAAATTGGGAGAGACAAGATGAACAGGACACAGCAAGCACACACGTGCACCCTGGTGCAGATGCAAGTACAGGGTGGGGGTGTGTGTGTGTGTGTGTGTGTGCACACACAAACAGGTTAAATAAGCACAAACACAGCTAAAAGCCACATGCAAATCAGAGCCCACATTCCTGCCTTGGAGCAGACACAAGCTCCCCTCTGTAACTGATGGCTCTAAGGACACAGGCAAGCACAGAGACCAAGGCAGCAAGCATAAAACCATTAAACACAGCCTAACCTGGGCCTGTTTCTCCTGTTCTCTCTTAGCTGTGACTTCTAAGAACGAAACTCGTGTAGGACATCCTTCCTGACACCCTAAACTCCCTGTATGACTGTGAACTCCACTACCTCACAAACCCAAGCACGTCAATATTGGTTTGTTTTACCTTTCTTCCTCGCTTTGACGGCCTCTTCCCACAATCTCAGGGTCTCTACCTGCTTCCCAGGCCAACTTGTTACGTGTTGCTGCTGCTGCTGCTGCTGCTGCTGTTGCTGTTGTTGCTGCTGCTGCTGCTGCTGCTGCTGTTGTTGTTGTTGCTGCTGTTGTTGCTGCTGCTGTTGCTGTTTCTGGTTGCTGGTCTCTTCACTCATGCATGCTATGCCAATCAAGTAAGAACACAAATTCACCTTGAAAAGTTACTCTGCTTTCTGCTGAGGTCACAAAGGCAACTTCTACAAAGAGCATGTGGAATCTCACAGGATTCCGAGAACAAAATCACAGAGGTGTTTAAAACAGTATCATTAATTCTGTGCTTCATAAAACTACTTTTCCAAGAGCTAAAACCCAAAATATAAGTCAAGAACATGTACTTTCACTGCCAAAAATGGACTTGTCATTAATTAGTTTGTATTTAGGAAGAATGAAGTGAAAGACTCCAATGAGTCTCTAGAACTTCAACTGATTCCATTTTTTCTAAACTTTAGCTCCAGCTTAGAAATGAAAAATAAAAAAGCCTCTTTAGTTTTTATTGCAAGGATGACTTAAAAATTTCAGTTTACATCAGAGAACAGCCTGTCACTACTCTCTGGCCACAGTACAGCTCATCATTTCCACCTCTAACAACTGCTCTAAATGCCTCATGTGAACTGGCTTAGCACCACCAAACTGGCTTGGGAAGCCAGAGTTGTAACCCTATACCTTGAAAAATACTTGACATCCAAATTTCCTACTAAGCTCAACAATCAGGCATTTCAGACATTCCCAGTACCTTCAAATTATCCAGGAGTAACAGGAACTGCAAAGATGTTGTAAATTAATACAGTTTAAAAGGCTTTAAGGACAATGTTTCCAAAGACATTCCTTACTTCTGCCTCTTTATTCCTCTGGAAACCCGTTTAATATTACTAACCATGTGGGCTAACTTAAGTTACAGGTATTTTAATAGGGAAAATTTGAAAGTCAAGTCTTCATTTGCTTGCTAGGCATTCCAGACAGCAGCACTTCCACAGAGTTTAAGTATAGAAGGGAGCTATTGCAAACATCTTATCTGACCTCCTGTACAACACCAGTCAGATGCCATTAATGCCCAAAACATATCAGGGCTGGATTTAAATCCTTTTCTTGTCAGCTACTGCCTGAGGGAGGAAACACTGAGCCCCAGGGTCAAAGCTCAGAGAAAGCAGAGAAATCTTTCTCCTGATTTTGATGAGCTTTAGGTGAGGCTTCAGAACTGAAACCTGGCAGACCTTAGCAGTTCTTAAATACTCTAAAATCTCCAAACTATCTGTTGGACTTTTAGGCCTGCACAGTTCAAAAAGTAGCAGTGAACTTAAAAGGTGAGAAAACCTGGGAACTGTTTTCTTCAAGAAAGGAGACACTGCCATGAACTGCAGGGCATTCCCAAGGGATAAGAGCACAGTGTTGCAGCAAACCAACTCCACACATGCCAATTCTTGAGCTGAAGCAGATTCTGTTACTAAATATCTACTTTCAAGAGGTGTGACCACCCACACTGACACAGGTAGCTGAATTTTAACGTCATCAAAGGCAATTCCCTTCGCAAACACATTGTTATTAGAAATGTTTGTAAAACGTTCACCTACTTTTATTGATGCCTTGTTTACAGGTATTACAGTTGATACTTTGGCTCTGCCCGTGTGTCTTTAAGTGGCTGGTGATATATGCTGCACTCAGAAGTTTACCACAGATATTACACGATACCTTTCCTTCATGGCGCACCATGTGTGTCCGCAGTCTGTCTTTGGTGGCAAAGGCAGCAGTGCACGTCTAGATGAAGGACAAAGTTACACTTGAGGTGCAGACAGAGCAGTACAGCCTCACCTACAGGCACACTGGGAGCCCCTGTTACCTTGCAGGTCCTAACAGTATCCTAAGTGTATTGACAACCTTGAGTTTTACCTGTATTTATAGAGAAACAAAAATCAAACTACTCAACAGAGACTGAGAATGGAATTTGCTTCTGAAACAAGCAGGACAAAAATCTTACTCTATAGTGCTTGAACTTTCTTAAAACAGTGGGTTGCCTTACCCACCAATGCAAGAGGAGCTTATAAAAAACACCTGCAACAGGCAAAGTTGGTTTCTAATGTAATTTTACTGTACAAATATGAACTTGGTACCTTACACTGCTCAATTACTTCTGTTCCCATCCAGCACACGGAAACAAAACCTTTTCCTAACACCATTGTTTTTACCCAAGGCTTTTATTTAAGAAGATAAGTCACTAAAACAGAGGCTGGAATAAGCATGGATACTCCAAGCAAAACACTTAATTGTTCAAGGGCAATCAAATTATTTCTCCTAGACTCAGTCATCAACTTATGAAAACTTGCTTTCCCCTTCCAGCAAAATAACAGATCCAGAATCAATCATTCCCACCCATTTTAAAAAGATGTGCTGAGAAAGACATTTGATTTGAACATGCTGAGAAACACTGCACGCATTACCCCAGAAATGAGCACTGAGCTGAGGATGCTGCTACAGTCCTACTACTAAGTTAAGCATATGGTAAAACAGAGCAACTACGCTGTTCTCCAAGAAAGCAAAAAGCCTCTAATCTTCCTAAAAAAAGCAGCCATGGCATCTTTTTAAAGTTCCACCAGAACTCCAGCATTGTGGTGTGGTGGCAGATGTGGCTTTATTCCTAAACCTGCTTTTCAAAATCAAAAGGAGAGAACACAGTTCTGGAAAGATTCACCTGAGTACTACTGACACAATAAGGTATTGTTCTTAATAAACCATTTTAGCCCTTACTTGGCATTTGAAGGGTCTCTCTGTTGAGTGAACATGTTTAACGTGACAGCTTAAATGATCAGGCCTGCAAGAAAGAGA
The DNA here is from genome assembly GCA_013397075.1 of Rhabdornis inornatus. Lineage (NCBI taxonomy): Eukaryota > Metazoa > Chordata > Aves > Passeriformes > Rhabdornithidae > Rhabdornis > Rhabdornis inornatus. The sequence goes on from VWZS01009627.1 coordinate 430,112, forward strand.
GGAACAGGAGAAAAGTGCACACTGTTACAAACGAGTCAGGACACCTTGGCTAGCAGTGCTGACACCACACTGGTCACTCCCTGCAGCCCCCATCCCTCTGACAGCCAGGACAAATCCCTTCCCCTCACCTACCAGGGGCTTCACCTGCAACACCTCACTGCTTAAAACCAACCTGTGGTTTAAAACTTAACTCTGTTCTCCTCACACACCTGAAAATAGCACGTTTGGTCACACCTTGTGTAAAGATGAGAGTGCAACAGCTCTAAAGGTTGAAGTTTTGTCTATTGCAAGCACAGGTACAAACAGAGCCAGCAGCAGTGCAAGCTCCCCTGTGCTCTGTCAGTGCCCTCCACGCTGCTATGAGACCAGGTGACAGTTTCCCTGCCCTGTTTGGTCACTGACCATGGCAAAGGCTGGTAAAGGGGCTCAGTGCCCACCCCAGTGACACAGACACACATCTTGTGAGACCTGCATGAGGTCGAGAAACCATTTCAAACCACTGTCCTAAAACAGTGACCACTTCTGACCACTGCTAACTTTGCTCAGATGGAGACTCCCCCACCCTAAAGGCAGACAAGGCTCTTTATCCCCTCACCAACCTCCTCAGAAGTTTGGTTCTCCCAGCTCCTCACTACCACAGCTTAACCCTTCTTGCTCAGGAAAAGCCACTAGCGGAGCATGCCTGGGATTTGCTACATGGTACCTTGAGAAGCCTTTTCCACAAACACCGCAGGTGTAGGGTTTCGTGATGCCACCTTCGTGGGACCTCACGTGGTAGGTCATGCGATCCTTTCTCTTGAAGCGCTGATTGCAAATGGGACATTCGAAGGGTTTCTCGTCCGAGTGGGACAGCTTGTGCCGGTTGAGGTGGTACACGTCCCTGAAGGCCTTCCCACACATCTCACAAGCGTGGTTCTTCTTCACGGGCTTGCTGGGCTTCTTCACCGTCTGTGTCACCGCCATGGCCGTGGCGCCGGCGCTGCTGCTGGGGTTGGTGGCAGAGGAAGACGTAGTGACTGTGGACAGGATGCCTGCGATAGTCGAAACCAGTGAACTCCGGCTGTTGTCACCAGCGATGGTCGAGATAAGGGGCACCATTGTGGTGGGAGTTTTCTTTGGCCGTGACACTAACTTTATCCCTGTGTGGCAGGACTCGTGACGCCTCAAATGGTAGCTGTCCCTGAAAGCTTTGCTGCAGTAAGTGCACACAAAGGAGGTTTTAGGTTTTTCCTTTTTAATCCCAACAATAGCATCCTTTAATGTTTCTGGTGCAGGCTGAGGTTTCTGCGTTATTGGTAAGGGCAGAATCGGCTTCTGATCGGGCGGCTCAACAGCAGAGCTCAGGAGAGGCAACAAACTGTTCTGTGCTGCCTGCTGTTGGTGATGGGAGGCTTCATGTGCCTAAAACCAAACATTCACACTTAAATTCTCTGGATGGGTGCTCGCTCTGGCACGGTGAGAACATTCACAAACGACAGGGAAGCACATTCTAGACCAAAAGCCATGGAGGGAACAACAGGGGAAGGTTACATAATGCTGGTTTTGGACAAGATAAACGGCTCGCGCTGTCAATGCCCTGGCTGTGCAGATCCTGTGGTAAGTGTAGCACACAGCACAACAATCAAGGAATTACTAAGTTTCTGGAGGGCAACTTTTTATGGAAGACAACTAGGTGCTTGTCAGATGTTTTAGTAACAGTATTTCATCTTTACATAACAGGTAACTCATTCTGCTAATGATCGTATCAGATGGCACCTCAGGACTATCTCTGCAGAGGATGAAGGTACTGACAGGAGTTGCAAAATCGGGCCCCACCTTTAAGCCAAGCTCAGTGCACACTGAGAATTGAACTGCAGCCACAGAGAGCCAGGATGCGATAAGGCGTCTTATTTAAACAGTTGTGTTCATACCCCTGTGCCAGCACTGAAACCGAAGCAACTGGAATCGGGAGCTGTCTAAAGCCACATCTCTATATTTAGCAGGTTCCTGATGCATTTATCCACTGACCACCGTGTTCTCTGTGTCTGGAACTAACAAGAATAGCGGCACAGCCTTTTTCTCTTTGTCAGCAGCTACTTTGTGCTGGGAAGAGAAGCTGATCGATACACACTGGGAGACATCTAGAGATGCTGGAGAACACGGTTTGGGGGTGTTGGGAATAAACCCTGAAAGCTGTTTGAAAGCAGCCAATACCAACTAACTCTCAACTACAGAATCTGTGGCAGAAGCTCCAGGGAAGGGAAGGCAGCACTGCTCAGCTGAGTTGCAGCCTGCCTGCCACGGGCTGTGCTGCACCACGCGTGGTTATTCTAAGGCAGAAACACCGTTATTAAAACTCATCCAGTCAGACTGGGACAAAACCCTGGCAGATACAATTTTAATGTGGTTTAGAAACCACACAGACCAATTCAGCCTAATGGAGCATTAAAATAAATCACTCCAGCACCTTAAGCCAGTTTAAGTGCATCTGTATTCAAGATGTGCCTTGGTCTCATCAGACCAGTTTTAAATCAGGCTCGTTATTAACGCAGCGTGCCAGGCCCGAAGCTGAGTTTGGGGAAACTTGCATTCCCATTAGATCAGTACTGCAGCCTTCCAGCACTCCTTTCCTGTGGTCTTCCTCACAAAATAACATGACTCAAAGCTGTGAGAGCTGACTAAAACACTGTGCCAGTGCACGACCCTGACCTGTCTACTTTTACATCTGCTGGGCTGGACAGTACTAGGAAGCACACTCAGGGTAATGCTCTTCCCATGGGAATCCATTTCAACACGTCCTTTGGACAAGCCAGTATTTCTAGAAGTTCACTCTGGGCCTTTTTCCTAATTGTATCCTGGGTACTTTGCCTCTCTGGATGGCAACAGGGACCACAGCCCCCCACAGAGCATCTCTCCCTTGCTGTGGGGCAGCTCCTGCATCACTCCAATCTCACTTTTTGGGAGTGTGATGCTGGTGCTCTTTGGATAAAAGCCATGGGTGGATACCAACACTAACCAACGTGGGAAGGAATACAAGCTCCCAAACACTCCAAGCCTATCTGACAGGAAAAGAGTTCACAGGAGAAAACCTGGACTCCAGCCGTTAACAGGAGACAAAACTTGTGGGAATCATTAGAAGCCAGGCCAGGCTGTCCATGTTTATCTGCTTTTTAGATCCGAAGCTCAGGATGCAACAGGTAGGCTGGGTATTAGCACACCTGCCTGGCCACAGCAGCCACCTCAAACAACAGCCCCAGGGGCTGCTTTATTTCAGGGAGTGATTGCAGAGCTGCATCCAGAACTCTCCTGGAGGCGACGCTGCTAAATCAGGGCACGGCACAAGCTCCAGCAGCTCCATTAAACTTTTCCCTGACTTCAGTGACAATTGTGGATTTTCAACCATTTATTTTCCACATTTTTTAAAAGGGTTTTGACACTTCTACATTGCACGAAAGCAACAGCTTGCACAATACACACCGACAGCACAATACTGAGCAAGTTGTGCACTTCAACACAATTTTAACTTTAAAAAAATCTGAAATGTTTTACAACTTCAAATCAGCATTGAACAATGTTGTTAAACTGCAGCAGAAGACACTGCAGAGCACCTAATGATAGCTCCAGAGATACAATTTCAAAGGCAGAGCTAGCAGATCGGATAATGGAGAGCCCAAATCCTTTGGACAAGGTTCAAACTTAGGCAGTTTATGGATATTTTTAAGCCTCAAAGAACCGTCAGCACTTCAAGGTAATGATGCACTTATTCCTACAGATCCAATGGAGACAGTGGACATAAAACAATGTATATTCATCAAGCTACAGGCTATGGAGCTGCTGCTTATATAAGTCTGCTTATGTTGGTTCCCAGGGAGCTGGCGTTGTTCACAGCACCGTGCTCCTCACAGCCCCTCTGCCACGAGCTGTGTTCCTCAGTTTCCAGGGGCCGTTAAAGCCTTTTAAAAAAGGATCAGGCAGCATTTTTTTTTTAACTCCCAGTTGGAGAAGGGAAGCCAGCACCTGCTGCACGCCTCTGGCAGGCGCAGTTACGCAGGCTCCGACCACGGTTTTACTTGACCCAGCATTAACGTCAAGTCAACATTTTGGAGATATTTTGACGGCCTGGGACAGGCTCTCTGCAAAATCCCCTTGTTCTGTCACTAATTCCTTCTCTCCTGGGGGGGCAGTAAACAAAAAACCCCTGCAATTCGTGACCTGGAGTGTAGGATGTGGCACTGTGAACTTCCAATGCCAGAGGCTAAAATATTTTTGTGCTCCAGCCTTAATGTGAGAGCAACAAATTAGCATGAGTCATATCTTGAACACTCCATCTGATGGATGAGTCCTCCTCACATTAACAGATACAACTTTCGCTTCCTGAGCACATCCTAAAAGTGGTTTTCAAACTATGCATTTTGGGGACTGAGAAGATCCAAACAAGAACTGCTTATTCAGTAGCACGATTGTTTCTTTGGAAAGGGATACAATTCATCAAAATGCCAGCTAAAAACAATCAAACAACTTTATTTGGAAGGCGCGATTTACAGTCGCACAGCCCACTGCTACAGGACTAAAATTAAGACACTGAAACCTCCTCCAGAAACATTTGGCTAAAAATTACAACTTTAAATTCCACGTATTAAGCTGTCCCTTAGGAATCCTGTCCCAGCTGGAACACACACTTGGTTTAACACTCCCCCCAGGAAGAAAGAGTGTGAATATTCAGTCACTTCCATTTGTTATTTAACTGACACTGGGGAGAGGCTTTTAAATCCACGCTTTTTAACTAGTTTTAACTAATCAGCTGGATCAGGGCTGATGTGCTGCTGTGAGAATGAGAAGAAGAGAAATGAAAGTCACATAAGGACTACCTCAGTGCTGCTTTCTGCTGGGTGCATTGGCATGCTGGCACCCCAAATCATTGATTTTAACAAAACCACTCAAGAAACAATATCCGGCATTTATTACGAGCTCTGAAAGGTTTATTATTTAGAGACGGGGGAAAAAAAAAATCAGAGGAAAATTTCCACGTCACAGTTTTATGAAGATGCTTCCGAGCCGCACGTTCGGAAAGTGAACTGCTGACTCCTTAATTAAAAGCAGCAAAGCTGACTCCTAAATCAGCATGTGACATCACTACTTCAAAACTCAGCACCTTCAAAAAAACACGGACGAGCAGCGAGGAGCTGGACACGTACTTGAAAGCATTACTTGGCATTTCTCAGCCTGCTGCAATACAGTCCTGCCAGCCTAGGAAAAAATTTCCCCTGGAAAACGCTCAGCTGGGAGGCAGCAAGGCACTAAAGCAGCCCCGGCTCGGAGGGAGATGGCCCTAAACTAAGGAGATTAACTTCTTAGCGTGAAGTTTCCTACGTGCGAATCACAACTGCCCACTAGAGTGAGAAATAATTCACCAGACCTCCGCCAAACTCGATGGCATCACCCGCATCCATCACGGAAAGGCGGCAAACCCAGCGCCCAGCTCCCGGTACCGGCTCCCCGGAACATTCCCGGCGTGTTTTCGGAGGCAGAGAACCCGAGCGAGTGACTCATCCCTTGGTACTTGCAAGGGACGAATTTTTCCTCCCTAAAGGAATGGTGCTCGCTCTTGGCGGATTTATTCATTCAACTCAGGTTTTCAAACTCGTGTCACGGGTTGGGTTTGGGTTTAATTCCGAGGAGGACAGTGAGGAAGCGAGCGGCCGCCACCGGGAACGTGCAAAGAGGATTATTTTACCTTGAGAAAGGTGATGTGCTGGGCGTTTTTTTTTTTTTTCCTTTTTTTTTTTTTTTTTTTTTTTTCCCCCGCTGCTGCTGCAATCACACATTTTATGTTTTCCAGCTCGGAAAAAAACAACAGGAGAAAACAATCTGGTGCGAAAGGGCTCGCGAGGCTCACAAAAGCTAGGCGAGGATTTTTTTTTTCAGTTTTTTTTTTTTCCTAGTACATTGGATTTTCTTCGGAATTACATAAACAGCGGTGTTTTTAAGTCAGTCTTTCACCGACAGAAAGGGGGAAAATTGTGACTCAGTTGGCAAAGGGAGGGGTTGCACGCTCCACCGTCCCTATTCCTCCCCATTCCCGTTAGGATTTCGCCAGTTTTTACAGAAATCCGGCCCGCTCGCGTCCTATTTTAAAAGAAAACAAGCTCCCTCGTCAGCCGGCCCTGAGTCAGGCTGTTTAAAGAGGGATTAATTTATTCTCCCAGACACGGCGTTTGTTCCATCGGGGTTTTGTTGGAGCCCGGTGGAAGCTTGNAAACAGTGGGCAGCATGGCACAGTTAATCTGAGCTCCCAAGGGTAGTTTTGTCCCTGTGTTTTTTTTTTTTTTGTTGTTTTTTTTTTTTGGGGGGGGGGGGGGGGAGAGAGAGAAAAACAAGCAAACACCAAAAAAAAAAATAAAATAAACCGCGATCTTATGTTTTGCCAGGGAAAAAAATAAAAATTAAATATAAATATGAATATCGGTGGTTTGTAATGAAAGCGGGAAGGAGCGCGCTGCGGGGCGGCGGCGGAGGGAGAAAGTGCAGGAGGGAAGGAGGGAGAAGCGGAGCC
>VWZS01009627.1:436989-480043 GCA_013397075.1 Rhabdornis inornatus
GGGGGTGGGGGGGGTGCGAACTCAGGGCTGCCCCGGGGGTCGCCCGGCGCCGCCACCACCTCGGCACAATCGGGCTCGTCCTCAGCCCACCCGGGCTCGCCCTCAGCCCTCCGGGGCTGCTGCCGCCTCCCCGAGCCGGCCGTGCCTCGCACCCCGCTTGGCCGGGCTCCAGGAGGGCCGGGCCCGGCGCTGTCCCGGGGCCCCGCCGGTCTCCGCCGCCCGCGGGGGGCTCGGGCCGTGCGGGGACCCCGCACAGCCCCGCACATCTCCACGGCGCCACAGGAGCGGGTTCGCCCGTACCTGAGGCATCTTCGGTGCAGCGCATGCATGCAAATCGTAGCCACGAGCGATTAAATACATTCGTACCGTTAATTACGTGTTTACATACATTAAGCACGTCCCTGACAGGCGGCAGGACCGGGCCCAGGGACGGCCCCTTGCACCTCCCTGGTGCTCCCAGGACAGGGATGGATGCGGGGGACATCTGTACCCTGCCTCAGGTGGCATCTGAGGGACACCCCGCATTTCTTCGACACCTGAGTGTGGCAGGTTTAACACTGTCACAGGAGGGGGGTATTAATCCTGACCTCTCTTTGCCTTCACTGGCGCTGGGGAGATGAGAACAGGCTTACAGCACTTTATTATTTATTTTCCCCCCAGCTCTGGTCAATCCTCTTTGCTCAGGCCTGGATCCCTGCTGAGCATCCGAGGCCTCGGTGGCACCGGGCGTGGGGAGAAGTGGCCGAGGCGCCCCGGCTGCAGCGTGCAGGGCTAAATTTGGCCCCTGTGACTTCCTCCCATGTGGGACACCCGGGTGGTTTTTCTTGTCTCCTGTTACAGATAACGCAAAGGCCGGTCCTGAAGCTGCAGCTCGGTGCAGCAGGGAGGAGGGAGAGTGGGGACAGAGCAGGGACCAGGGGACACCTTTGTGCAGCGTTGGGCAGGTCACCTGGCTCCTGCCGCACTGGTCCTCAGCCCTCCCCAGGCATTTCTTCACCTTCCCAGAGCGTTGCAAAACAGTCCTTGTTCTGTTCCGAGAGATGCCTGCGGTTCTTTCACGCCTCTCAGGCTTTTTTTCCTTGGAACTCCAGTGCCAGAGTCAAGTGGTTATGTCAAAACGTGTTTGCATTTGAAACAAAAAAGTTTCTCAGCCTTGTGGCCCCAGAGGGAAGTTTGTGACTATGTGCCCAGGGGCTTGGCCGCCTGGAGTGGCCCAGCCTGCTTGGGAGCACCTGCAGCTGCAAGGGTCCATGTGCCTCAGGGAGTTTGGAACCTGCTTGATTTTGCACCGCAGTAGAGTTCTGTGCTGATGCACAGCACTGGAAACTGCAAAATACTGCCCTTGCTCTGCAGAAGATCCTCACTGAGAAAAAGAGACCAAAAAAAGGAGCCAAAGGGGTTTGCCAGCGCAGCACTCCACCAGCCCGGCTGGCCTGGAGATGGTCTCTGCTCATCCCAGATGTTTTTTCCCAGCTGGATCACTCCCACTGCACCCCGTGTCCCTGTCCTGCCCGGTGTTCCGACCCCGGAGAGCCCGGAGGAACCCCGCCTTCCAGGAGAGGGGACACCACTGCCACCCCTGGTTATTTCCCTCCCGGTCGCTCGGTTATTTTTGTTAACGCTTATTAAGGAAGACTTGGGAGAGCTCTTTGTTAAGGGCTCACACTCACTTCAATTAAAGGCTAAGAAAACTACCCAAGCGTATCACTGACTCATCGGAGAAATCCCGACGAGCACGTAGCCGCCTAAACTCTGTTCTTGTTTTCACAGCTAAAGTACCGAGAGGAACAAAACCTGCGAGACTCGCAGCTAAGTCAGACAAGAGGGAAACGGAGTTGGAACCCACTTCCCTCTTGGCAGTGCCCTGCTGGGCCCTCCCAGCCCCTCTTTTACCCCGACACATCCCAGGGCTGGGCTGGGAGCAGAGCGAGCTGAGAGTCCCCGGGGGGAAGGACTCGCAGGAGCTCTATTTAGAAAGGGCAAGTCTGTGCCAAACCTGACGAACTTTCCTTTACCCAGAATTATAACTGGAAGTCTAAAAAGCCACAGTGTTTGAAAACACATATTTACATTATATATGCCCCAAAGCAGAATAAACAAAGGTTAGATTTGTAAACCCTCCATCTTAATTAAAACAGCACTGCTTAGGACAAACCCACATAACAGGCGGCTTGAAGTGCTGTGTTATTTAATTTATACCTTCCAGCTCCCTTAGTCATGGAGCTGGGACAGCGATAGCATCAGCAGGCACCCCGCTGTGCAGCGCGCAGGGAATTTCTAGGGCACTGGGAACCGTGTGGCCCATTTACCACCGTCCTGAGGCTGCGCTTTTCTGCCTTTTCAAACTCAAATCTTCCCTCCGTCTCCCTCGGCGCTTCCCACGTTGTTAGGGAGGAAGGGAATGCTGCTGGGTGTCTCCTGCCAGTGCCAAGGTTGTGGGAAGCCTCCCAGGGACAGGCCAGCACTGGAGCTGCTCCTCGGTGCCAGCACCAGGCATCTCCCAGCTCCTCTGACAGCCCCTGCTTCAGCTCTGCTGGACCAGCGTGTGCTTGCATCACTTACAGCAGAAACTGGGCAAAGATTTCAGCTGTAGAGGAACCCCTTTCTGTTAATGCTCTGAGTGCCACAGCGAGCTTTGAATTTCGGAGCTCTGTGGGGCTGGAGAGCCCTCGAGTGTGTAAATAAGCTGTGCTGATGGTACTGAGAATGTGCTCCCCGCAGGCAATTTCCCTTCAGCTGCTTCCCAAGTTCTGTCTTCTCTGGTTTCTCTCTTTGCAGCCTCAATTCCCTCTCAAAGTGATCAGGGACACTGAATAGAGACAGTGAATTACATCTGTGGGAAGCAGGTGTGGAAGCAGAGTGTGCCTTGGGAGGAACCTGTGGGATGATCCGGCATCCTCCAAAGAGCATTCCACGGTGTCCCACTGCCCAGCACCTGCTGGATGGGCACTCCTGACCCACAGCAAAACGAGGGTGGAAGGTGCTGCAGGGACACACAACCCATTTATCAGACAGAGGGAAATGGAAATAGGAACAGAAAGGAAAAGGAATGGGAAAAGGAAAAGGGAAAGGGAAAGGAAAAGGGAAAGGAAAAGGGAAAGCTCTTGCCAGGTGGCTGCACACAGTCACAGTCTCCCTCCCGCCCTGGACGGTGGCAGCGATGCCCTGTCCTGCCCGTGCCGTGCCAGGGCCACCACCCAGCCAGCCCCGGAGCGCTGCCACTGCCCGGAGCGCCGGAGCCTTCTCGTAATTAGCGCATCTGAAAGATCGCTTCGCTTTTCAAAAGAGGGAAATAGGATGCAGGAAATCGCCAGCCAGCTCGGCTGGAGCACTCGGAGGCAGGACAGCGTTCAGGGGAGAAGCAGCGAGGAGCTGCCCCAGGGGAAGGAGCGTGGTCCCTGGCGCTCAGCAGGGATGGCCGAGCGCTGCTCCCTGCTCTGCTTTCCTGCGTTTAGCCCCGAACTCTGCGGTGCGATGCTGCGGTGAGGTGTGAGGAGGGAGGGAGGGAAGCTGGAGAAGCCAGGGGGATGCCCGGGGCAGTGGGGCTGTGGTGCCAGGGCCACACTCTGCTGTGACAGCAGGGAGACCTCCGGGTCTCCGCGGAGCTGATGTCAGCTCGCACCACACTCTCACCATTTCTGGGCTCCCCCAGCGCCGTGCTCCCGCCAGGCAGGAAAAGCCTCGCGGTTACTCCATGCCTTAAGCATTCCCTGGTGAAAGCATTCCCATGGCAAACTGCCCTGCAATGGTCACTCCCTTCCCTGCAGTGCTCCCGAGCTCTTTCTTCCCTGCTGCACCTCCTGCACCCCCTGTCTCCCCTCAGCCACACACCTGCCAAGGGAAACCCTTCCTGCCTTGCTGGGATTTCCTCATCCTCCCTAATCTCTGTGGATCCATCACTGTCACCTCTCCCTGGGCACGGCAGCGGGCGGATCGCGGCTCCCCTCCAGCCTGAGCCCGGCTTTCCCCGGCAGGGACGGGGCTGCTGCCTCCCCCCGGGGCTCAGCACACGCCGTGGCCGGGCGGGAGGCGCTCGGAGCATCCGGCGGGCGAGGGACAGCGAGCCCTGGGCTATGTTTAGCCCTGCGGCCGCACGCCGGGAAGTGCCCTTATCTCTCCCCACCTCCTTGTCCCCAGCCGTGCCTGGGCTAATCTCTGCTTGGCACCTTGAGCGCCGCACTGCCCCACGCCGCCAGCACCCAGCGGCTTTTTGTTGTTATTTTAGTAATCTCCGTCACAACTTCCCCCCCCCCCATAAAACGGCCGCTGTCATCTGCGCCCCATGGAGAGGATAAGTCGCCCCCCGGTTGCCACGCTGGCCCCGGGCATGCTGCTGGGGTGGCCTGCAGGGTCCCTGCCCGTGCTCATCTCTGTCCCCAGCCCTGTGCCCCGGTGTCACATGGTGGGGATGGCCCACACTTAAAATGAAACCTGAGAATCGTGGAATGGTTTGGGCTGGAAGGGATGTTGAAGATCATCCCATTCCACCCCACTTCCACCCTAGGGACACCTTCCACTAGACCAGGTTGCTCCAAGCTCCATCCTTGAACACTTCCAGGGACGGAAGGGGCAGGCACAGCTCCTGGGAATCCTTATGATTTGCAGGGTGTGCACAGACACGAGGACGTCACAGCTTTTTCTGTCTGGGACATTTCAGAGCCCTCCTGGCAGGTGTTCACCGACCCCTGCTCACTCCCTGCCCCACGCTGCCCTCAGCACTGTGCCTTCGAACCTGCTCAACTCTGCTGCTCTCCAGGAAAACTGTTTCCCAGTTTCATTTGAAAACTTCCCGAGCCAGAGCTCGTACCAATTACTTAGCAGCACTCTGCTCCGGTTAATCACCAGTGACCATTTTTAGTAATAATTCCTGCGGAGCCAAGGACTGCAGGGAAACATCCGCTCCTGCCTTGCTCCCCTTCCCACCATCTGCCCCGGCTTCTCCTGGGCACGGGATGTACAGCAGCAGGCACATCAGGTCAGTGCATTTAGGGAAAAACATGACCACTGAATTAGAGCAGCCGAGCTAGCGAGGAAATCCTAACGCTAATCCCTGATCTTTCACTGACACACGGCAAAGCTCGGCCGAGCCGGCTGCTTCCCTCCTCCCCAGCCACAGCTGGAAAACACGGATAATGCTGCATTACCTTCCCTGCAGGGCTGCTGCGATTAATAGCAGCAGAGAGCTCCGAAATCCTTCAGGGATGGGGATGGCAGGGATTAACACTTGGCTAGATGGTCCCCCCGGACCATTTGCCAATGCCGTGCCCCATTTTCTTTATTCTTTGCTATATACTTTTATTTTTTTCTGGGACCTGGGTGGTGTTTAATCTCATTTGGCAGTTATGGATTGTCTGCAAAACAATCAATGTTTGTGCATTCATCTGCATCGCTCAGCTGATCCCACAGGGATGGGCATCCAGTGCTGGAGGGAGCCTCGGGCAGAGCATCCCTGCTCTCACGGGCCAAGGAACCAACTTTGCTCCATGTTTCCAAGGGGGAAACAAACCTTCGGTGGTAGCAGGCAGCTCTGCCTCCAATTAATTTCTGTGCCTTCGGGAAAATATCCTGTGTCATCCTGCAAATCAGGCAGAAAATGATGCTCCCCATGCCTTCCCTCCCCCCTGCATCTTGTGTCCTGTAAAGACACGCACGTGTGAGGATGGAGAATCGATGGATTCAGAGTCTGCACAGCGGAATTTTCCCCCCGTGTTTCATCTTGTATCAAAAATCACTACAAAAATACAGCCCTGGCCTTTGTCAGGAGGAAAATACCCAGAGTTCAGCGAACTGCCAAGTTGTTCATGTTTAAATTTCCTCTGGCAGCTGCTCTCCGCAGCATCCCAGCCAGTCGAACACCCCGTGGGATGCAGCCAGCCCCAGAGCCCCGGATCCACGCTGGCAAATCTTCCCAGGTCGGCATCCGCGTGCTCTGAGCTCGTCAGGATCTGTCACGTCATCAGCTGCGCGGAGGGCAACCAAGTCATGCGGGAAACGGGCATTTCTGAAAAAAATACAGGACCCGAAGCGTGAATCGTGGCTGAGTCACTGAAACACGAAACTCACTAAAGGGATGAATTAGAGCTATTAGAATATAGAGGTAATTACTCATGTGAACAATGCCCTGCTCGACTCTTTAATGATTACACAAATTAGTGCATAAAATTATGTTAATGGCTCTGCAAGCGGCCCATCCGCCCAGCCCGCCGGCGGGAGGGGACGCGGAGGAGAGACAGGTCCCCCCAGCCCTCAGGAGAGAGGTGAGGGAGCGCCAGGAGAGGCTGCAGCTCATCCTGCGGCTCTGCCGGGCTCTGTGCCTGTCCCGTCCCGCAGTTCTGCCAGGCTCCATGCCCATCCCATGGCTCTGCCAGCTTCGGTGACAATCCCACGGCACTGCCGGGCTCCGTGCCTATCCTTGCGGCACTGCCGGGCTCCAGAACCATCCCGCAGCTCTGCCGGGCTCTGTGCCCATCCCATCCTGCAGCTCTGTCCTGCTCCCTGCCCATCCCATCCCACTGCTCTGCCAGGCTCTGTGCCCATCTCATCCTGCAGCTCTGTCCTGCTCCATGCCCGTCCTGTCCTGCAGCTCTGCCGGGCTCCGTGCCCGCTCTGTCCCATGACTCTGCCAGGCTCTGTGCCCATCCCATCCCGCAGGTCCGCCGGGATAGGACAAAGCACTGCAAGGACCGCGCAGTTCGGGTGGGTGCATCACTGACTCACCTTCAGCTGTGCGGGAGACGGATTTTAGGGAAGGTTTATTACACAGGGAACTGCCTGGAATCTTCATTTCCCCTAGTAATTCAGCCTTCCATTTGAAACCGCTCCAACTGCAATTCCAGATAAACTGCTCTTCCCGTGCAGGTGCAGCGAGGATCATTCTGCACTCGGCATGGGGGATTCTCACCAAAGCTGGGGCTGTTTCAAGCCAATCTAGAAATGACTCTGATTTTGCTGCACAGCTAAAAACTCTGCTGTTATCAGGAGCAAGAAACCTCACAGCACAACCAGCGCACATAGATCAATGAAAGAATCCCCTGTTCTAAAGCAGAAGTTTCTGTTAAAAAAAAAACAACAAAAAAACCCCAAGCAAACAACAGGAAAAAAAAAACCAAACTGTGGTTTCTAGGAGAAACCACAAGTTTTCTAACCGTTTCTATTTCAGAGCTAGTGTCGGGTTTATTAAGCACGGGGCTATCAGGACGATGTGCAATTAAGGAGGAGAGATTCCCTGCCTCTCCAGGGCGCTTCCCGAAGTGCTGGCACAAAGAAGGCAGTATCGGGCCGGGCTGCCGGGCAGCTGCGCGGCCGAGGGCGGCACGGAGGGGCCACCCAGCCCCGGGCACACAATCGCCCTCAGTTGTACCAACAAAGCGGCACTATCGGAAGCGCAGGAGCATCGGGACGGGCAGATTCCCTGCGGGAATGGCGCGGCTCACCCAGTGCTGCCGGGTGGAAGCAGCGGGGAGTGAACGCTGCAGGAACCCACCTGCTTCTGGGTGGAAAAAGGATTTAGGAGAGGGGGTTACGTTTGCATGTCCTCTCCGTTTTAACAAAGGCAATTCCATTTCCCTACCCCTTTCCACCTTCTTTAGTGAGAATGGGCTCTCAAAGCATTTAGTTTCAGGAAGAACACGTTCATGAAAGAAGACACCTGGTGCCTTGGTTGGCATCTGTTGAAATCCTAGCAAATACCTTCCCGGAAGAGGCGCTGGTGGCTCAGCCAGCCCGTTCCCACTAATGCACGACATTAAAATCAATGCCAGCTTTGCCCACCAGCCCCAGCCGGGTGAGTGGATGGCTCCCAGGAATTCCCCATGGGGGAAGTCAAACAGGCACTTACTCAGATTCACTTTTACCTTTGGAGAAGCTGAAGGGCAGAAGAGATGGCACCGGGCTCCCTGGGTTGTGCCAGGCACGAGTGTTGCTCCCAAAACTCACCGACTCCTCACCACCCCTGTCACAATGTTAATGAACTCATAACGTGGTATAATTAAACACTGAGATTGTGTCAGGAGGCACAGCCTCCTCCAGTTAACTTCTCCTAATGCTGTCAAACCCGGTTCATAGCACATTTCTGAGATATTAATTTAATTCCTCTATTTTATGTCAATCAGAGAACATGATGTTCCCCCCGAGGATGGCGGAACACGCTGGATCAGAATCTGAAATTAAAACACAGGGCACTTGGGGAAAGCCTTGCTTCACCCGGTGGTTTTCCTGCTCCAGCACAGTACAGTGATGGAAACAATTCTAGGGGAAAAAAGGGAATGCAAGAGAGCTCCACACTGGGAACAGGTTTATCACAGGATCTCAAAGCGCTTCACAAACACCTCAGCTGGGACACAGAGAACAAAGTGAGCAGATGCTGCTGGGGCAGGAACAGACCAGCAGCTCCTCCTGGAGTGACCCGAGCTCTCCCCTTGCAGGGGGGGAAAGCCAAAGCGGGAGAGAACCCAGGAGTGCTCTGTTCCCTCCCCTTCTCCAGGGGAAAGGGAAAAGCAGCCTCTCCACCCCGCGGGAAGGATCGCAGCCTTCTGGCAGAGCTGTGCTGACTCCACGGCAGGAGCTTTCCAGGAAGGTGACACTCCACAAACGCCAAAGTAGAGAACACTGTGTTCCCACCTCCTCTTCCTGGGAGTCAGTGCCCGCCCGGAGCATCCACAGGGTGATCCAAACCACTGAGATAATCTGAGAAGCAAACAATCCTCACGTAGTTCCTGCTCCAGCAGTTGATCCACACACAGGTGAGACTTGGAGCACATCCTGCACCCACCGGCTCCCTGGTGCCAGGAGCAGGCTGGACAAATTACAGCCTTCCTGCACCTCCAGCACACACCTGTACAGGTAATCCCGAGTTACAACAGCCTTCCTGCACCTCCAGCACACACCTGTACAGGTAATCCCGAGTTACAACAGCTTTCCTGCACCTCCAGCACACACCTGTACAGGTAATCCCGAGTTCCAGCCTTCCTGTCCTTCCAGTACACACCTGTACAGGGAATCCCGAGTTACCTTCACTCCTCACCAAGGGTCCTTTGGAGGGGAACTCCAAACTCCAGTCCTGGTACACCAACCTCTTCATGTTTGCTTTGTAAAACACCTTGAGCACACCTGTACCCTCTAAAGTCACTTTCAGCTTCCTTCACCAGCGGTAACAGACCAAGTCCCAGCAGAGTTTGGGGTTTTGGGCCAAACTTTCACCTTTGCTCCAGCTCACACCTGTGTGCTATGGAGCCCTCCCTTGCTTCCCATATCCTAACAAACTTCTCTGGCAACAGCCACCCCCTTCCCCAGGGCCACAGCCTCCTCTGGGCATCAGTGCTCACGTGGGAAGGTGCTGGTCAAACCTGGCCACAGGGGAGCCATTCCCCATGGCCACAGCTCAAGGATTACACAGGATCCCAACTCCTGCTGCATCCACCCACACCAGTAATGGTCACACAGACCAGTTCTACCCCCATTTATCCCCAGGACAAGCCCATGAATCTCCCATGTTCCCCACGTGATCCCCAATCAACACTCACATTAACGGAGAATTCATTCTTTTCCCCTCCCGATCTATCAAATTCCACCCATTTCCCAGGGAACTGATCCTTTATTGAGGAGAAGCTCAAACATGGACACTTCCTGTGGAACACTCCAGCTCTGTTCCACACAAAAGGCTTTTGTCTGGATCCCCAAGACGAGGGCGGCGGGCGAGGACGAGACTCCGCGACCAACGATGACACCGGGCGTGTTTTTGTAAAAATTTTATTTGTCAAAGAAAAAAAGCAATGGCCAATTGAAACCTACGTCATCTTTAACTCCAATTTTTGGTCTTTAAATTTAGAGAAATGACTTATTTACTTTTTTTTTTTTAAAACAAACCCCCCTTTTCCCCTTTAAGGTTTACCATCTACTCGTGCTGAATCCTTCCAAGGAGATTGCTCCAGCGTACCTCTCCAGGTCCTCGCTTTGCTCCTTTTACCAAAAAAATGCAAAACTCCATCGTGCATCTTAAGGGCTCCAATCGTCAAAAATAGGAAAAAAAAAATATCTTTGGAATAGCCAATTGAGTTGAATAAAAAAATCCACACGAATGCGGTTTGGTTGGGGCAGGAATCCACTCCTATGTTCCTGGTAATTTGATCCCGCTCCATGAATCCTTGTAATTCAGCCTCCCTATCCTATCCACATTATGATTTGAATCCAATGATCCAGCTCCAAGGATTGGGATCCAGTGAGCCCTCTCCAATCCAAACCTTTATAACCAGCAAAACCAAAAAAGAGGAGGCAAAAAGTTAGATACTGTAATGAAAAAATAGGATTCTGGGGAATGATCAGTTATGTTTGCCATCAATTAAATTCAGATGTACAGTAATAACTATCAATTCCCCAAAACAAACTTTCCAATGGTGATGCTCAGATAATTTCTCTAGAAATGTTAATTACTATTTGGAGGAAACATTGTAAATATTTACAATATGTCAACTGGAAATGCCAACATACTCAGCGCATTGGTGGGTACGAGGTTTTGTGGTTGTAAAAAATGGTTTTACTAAACTGGAAAAGCTTTAACTGCTCGGTCTATCCACCTACTATGGAATGGCTGGACTACAGCTGCACTCCCAGCTGGAGGGAACGTTAACAATCGGTGTTTTCACACGGATTGTGAGTCAATCGTGAATTAGTCTGAGGGGGCAGGGCTGAGACTTAAGTTATTCCCCACTAGGTCTGCTATTTTTATTTTGCTTTCATTCTGGTACTTATAAAAATGCAACAGCCACGCTGTATCAGTCACACAGAGGACATGCAGATTTTAGCAGTATTGATATTATACTCTGATTGCAAGTTCTACTACAAGTGTACGGATACTACAGACATGGACACTTGTAACCAAACGCTGTGGGACAAACAAACCAATACTTCCCCCCCGGCCCCAGTTATTCCTTTAAAAAAAAAAAAACTAGAATGGAATAGAGAATTACAAAAGCAGGGATTTGGCCACAATTGCCCCCCCAAAAAAAAAGTTTTAAAAGAGAAGAGCAATCGCAGCCTGTGGTCACGAGAACATGCCTGAAGCGACACGTGGGGACACGTAGGTGCTCGGCCTCAATTCCCCTGTCTCTCAGTATAAGGTCAATACTGCCAAGTTCATCTGTGACAATAGCACTTGGAGTCATACCATTGCCTCCATTATTGATCTGATCCTCCTCAATCCTCCTTTTGACAATCCTAAAATGATTGACATGTGCTCCACAATCCTTTAATCCAAAGCATTCTTAATCCATCTCTTCAGATATGTCTACAGAAAGACACACGAAAAGGCAAGATAAAATGTAAGATCCCCCAGAAGAGACAAGTTAGCCACAAACATCCCAACATCCCCAGCTCGTCTCGACCACAGCGGAACACTGAGACATTTACACAGCAATACCACAGCTCCAAGAATGTTGGTATTGAACTAGAACTAAACCGGAACAATCCTGACTGACAGCAATTAAAATACAATTTACCAAAGACAGGAGGGGAATGTCGGTGTCGAGGAGCAAATACTCACTAGGGATTTTACACAAGAATGCAATTCAACACTTCAGCCAATTTGAGTAAAACAGTTGGAATTTAAAAAAAAAAAAAAGACTGTACTAAGTAAAGGAAAACTGTGTACAACATGGGGTTCTACAAAAAGATCAGAGCTAGAGTGATGTTTATGTACGAGATCGGGATCTGCTGTGGCGGGGAGAGTAGCGTGGAGATCCTCTGCTTCTTCTTGGGGAATAACTGCGGCTTCTGCTGTTGCTTCGACTACGGCTCCTGCTACGACTACGGCTGCGGGACCGAGATCTTCCATAGCTTGGGCTTCTTGGGCCATCAACTTTAACACGGATGTAGGCAGTTTCTCCCTATTGAATAGACAGAACTTTCGATTGAAACGTCGAGGCTTCAGGGCCATGTTTCAGGCATGCTGACAGACTGCAGACAGCGTTACTACGGCCGGGACAGACAGCAGAGCTTACACGTCTATGTCCAGCCTGACCACACACTTATCTAGCTGCTTCGTAACCAAACAATGAACGCCACACGTTCCTTACCTTCAAATCCTACTGTTAAGCCCCTTGTATCCAATTCTGGCTAAAGAAAGTAAGTGTGATACCTACCTCGTGAGATCTAAATTTAGTGTTATCCAGCTTTCGCACAGCGTAGGTCATGTCTTCCTTCCGCACAAACTCCACGACACCAGTGCCATCTCGGAAAACATCAGCATAACATACATCACCTGCTTCACGCATGTGATCCTTTAAATCCTGCCAACTTCCACTTGGAGGCAGCCCTACAGAAAAAAACAAGACGTGGCTTTAAAACCGGATTAGAGCCTCACCTCCTGTATTGTGCACGAAGGAGAGGAGCGCTCAGCATCGCGGGGATACCGCTCCTCCCTTCCCAAAGCGCACGGGGCGATGCTTTTTTTAAGGAGAAGCTCGCAGCAGCGCCGCGCCCGCAGGACCCCGGGGGAGCACTTAGGCTGAGAGAGAGAGCAATGACTCACCCGAGACGATCACTCTGTACTCCGAGCGCCGGGACGGGGGGCCGTACCTGCCCCGGGGGGCTCCTCCCCCTCCGCCGCCGCCGCCGCCTCTGCCGGTGCCGCGGCCGCTCCGAGGGAACTCCACGCGGAGGCGATACCCATCATAGTCGTAGCCGTCCCGCCCGTAGACGGCGTCCTCCGCGTCCCTGCGGGCGGTACGGGGCGGGCGGTGAGGGCGGCCGCCGCACCCCCCGCCTTTGTTCCCGCTTCCCGCCCGCCTCTCCCCGCCCGCCGCCGCGCCAGGCCCCGTTAGCGCGGCCCAGGGCGCGGGGCGATGCTCCCGGGCGGGCTCCGCGGGGCTGGGGGGCCCAGAGCAGCCCCTGAGGGGTCTCACCTGGGGTCCTCGAACTCGACGAAGGCGAAGGGCGGGCCCCCGCGGCGGTTCTTCAAGTCGATGTCGCGGATGGCGCCGTACTTGTAGAACACGTCCTCGATGTCCTTGGTGCGGATGTCGGGGGGCAGGTTCCCCACGTAGATGCGGCAGTCGTTGTTGCCGGCTGGGCCGCGGATGACGCCGCCGCCGGACATGGCGAGGGCGGCAANAGCGCGACTCTGCGGGAGCTCAGTTGTACCGTAGGAAGCCTCCAGTCCCCGCGGCGGGTGAAAGACGAACCTCCCGGCAGCGGCTTAAACGGCGGCGGTTGCGTGACGTCACGTCCGGTGCGGCGCCCCGCGCCTTTAGGCCCGGCCGGGGAGGGCACGGCCCACAATGCACTGCGCGGGACGGCGGGCGCGCTTGGCGCCAAGCGCGGGGCGTCTCCCACAATGCACCGCGGGCGGCGGGAACGCGCGGCGGGCGGGGATGGCGGCGGCGCGCGCGGTGTCCCCGCCGTGTCTCCTGTGTGGCCCTGCCGTGTCCCCGCCGTGTCCCCGCCGTGTTCCCCCGAAAGGCCGAAGGACCGCGCTCAATGCTCTGTCCCGGTGTGCCGTGCGCTCTGCCCGCTCCCCGGGGGGGGCAGGCCCCAAAATGGCCGCCCCTGGGGCACGGGGAAGCGAGGCGGGCGCGGAGCCCACACATCGCTTTCAGCATCGCCGGGTTTAAATCGCTTGGCTTTGGGATTTTCCCGTTGCTGAACCCATAGGATGGTTCTTGCGGGCTCTCGCGTTCTGCACTTGCAGCTGAGCGCTATGTGCTTGAGCAAAACTCTAAGAATGGACTTGACTTGGTGTCTAAATTAATAAAAGTGGAGGAACAAAAAGCGTTAAAAGTTGAGGCAAAGTCGCATTCCAGGTGGATACATTTGAGAACACTGCTGAGGGCTGCGTGCTCCTGCAGGAGAATGTTCTATATAGTGCATTTATGAAGGCTTAATGTAGGGTCACATAAAAACAGGCTCAAGGCAAAAAAGGATATCCTGGGAAAGAAGCAGGACAATAATATCCAAGTATGTTATGTTTATAAAATTGTGATTTGAATAAAAACACTTTAAAATACTTGTGGAGTACTCATATTGTCACAAAGCTCTCACAGATGGGTTAAAGCAGCTTCAGAGTGAGAAACCACTTTAGTGTGCCCCTGTCAACGAGATAATACAGAAACGTGGGTGAGATTGTGCTAAAAGTTACTGAAATAAATGATCTTGTGCAATCTAGGTGTCCCTCACTGATTGATCCCTGGGTGTTGTTTCTGGCATGAGAGACCGTGTGGTGCTGGAGGGGTTCAGTCACTGAAACCACCGTGAGGGGTTAAAAGTGTTGGAGTGTGGAGAAAACCCCTTTAGACTCATGAGTTAATTAAGGGATTGTGAAAAATGCCTCCCACCTCTTCCTCAGTGCCCATCATGCTGCCCTCATTTTTCAGACGTTAATGAAAAATGCATATTCCTCTGGAAAAACAGCAATCCGGTGGCTGACAGGGAAGTATTTTCAGTGGAACCTGCGTGGCTGTTACAAATGCTGCTCAGTTTTTCTCCCCCTGAGGTGGAATGCCTCTGCTCCAGGGATTTTAAGGAGGAATGTCCCTGATGGGTCACAAGGGATTAAATAACAGCAGAGAGGTGGGGGGTGAGAACCCATCTTCACAAATTCCCAACTGCCTGGGGAATTATCCTGTGACAGAGTTTTAGGGTTTCACATTTCTCTCTGTAGTGGGGCACAGCGTGGTGAGCAGCAACTGCAGCCCCTGCAGTCCCAGCGTGGATCTGTGTAACTTCAGTGGGTGGTTTGGGGGAAATAATGGGGTTTTAGGATTATTTAACAAGCTGTTCAGTTATTTGCCAGCTTGGCAGAAACACTTTTTGGAGTTCCCATCCCTGGAAGAGTCCAAGGAATGTCAGGACGTGGCACTCAGTGGTGTGGTCTGGCTGACAGGGTGGTGAGGGGTCAAGGATTGGATTTGGTGATCTTGGAGGTCTTTTCCAACCTAATATTCAGGGATTCTGTGATCCCTGGAAGTGTCCAAGGCCAGGCTGGATGGAGCTTGGAGCAACCTGCGAGAGTGGAAGGTGTCCCTGCCCATGGCAGGGGGTGGAACTGGGTGAGCTTTAAGGCCCCTCCCAACCCAAACCTTTCTGTGATATTGAAAAAACCCAACAAATCCCCTCCCCACAAAAAGAAAACCGAAAAAACAAACAAAACAAAACAACAACAACAAAAAAAACCCCAAACAACACAAAAAAACCCCAACAAAAAACCAAAAACCAACAAAACAAAACAAAAACCCAAACAAACAAATAAACAACCCCCCAAACAAAGAAACAAACAAAAAACCCAAACAAACAAAAGAAAAACACACCAAAAAACCCTACAAATAACCAAAAGAACAAAAAAAACCCCACAAAGATCCTGATTATGCTTTTCCCAGGTGTAGGGAAACTCCATTCTTTGCCAAGAAATGAGTCTCTATTTTCAAAAACTTATTAAAACCACTGAAAGTTATCCTTAAAGGCATTATAAACCAATGGTAAATCTGCCTGCTTGGTGAAAACCCTGTTGCATAATTTCTTTTGTGTCTTAATAATCCTCATAACTGCTTTAAATGATTCTCCTAATTACCTTAATGAAGTGTCTCTTTATAGAAGTATTAGATGTTTTTTTCCTCATTACCTTCCTTAGGTCTGTGTTATCAGTGGAGTGTTTAGTTGGATATGCTGCATAATACTTATTTCTCAGAGTCATTTTTGGCTTTTTAGCACAACACATATGTGGGGAATTAATAAGTTAGGTAGAAAATAAATTACTGGGAAGGCAAAGGCAAATAATCTTGTTAAAAAAAAAAAGCCAATTGCTGTAAAATGACAAGTTTTTGTTCTCAAAATGGGAGCGATGGAAACCAGGGCTTTCCAAATGAGAATAATGCAAATATTATCCATATAACATCATTGCTTATTGTTATTCCTGATGAAACTTGGGAAGCAGGAGGTTTCCCAAGCAGAGCTGCAGGGCTGGGGCTGTGGCCCGTGGCCTGTCATCACCCAGCTCTGCCACAGAGAACCTGTTTGTCCTAATCCTTGCTACAGAACCCAGCTGGGATTAGTCCTGACTAATCTTACTGTGCTGCAAAATAACAGTTCATCAAAGCTCAGATTGTTTGGGAGAAAAAGGGTCGGTTTTCTAAGAGACATTTGAAGTTGTAACGTTTTTTTTTTTTTTTTGAGAACTGAGCAATGAATTGTCCAAACTTGCCATTTCCCTCCTGTAACAGTCCTTTGGAATCTGCTGCTGGAGGGGTTTCCTTGGCATTTCACCAGTAACTTGAAACCCCACAGGTTGTGTCTTTGGAGGTGAAATACAGAGCTGATATTTTGGGGGTATGTATGTGTGTGTGTGTGTGTTCATTTTAAATAGTCCCTCCAAGTTATCAAACTTACTGTTTTGCATGTAGGAAAAAGATGCAAAAATACCAGTCTGACTTTTTCAGAGAAACTCTGAGCTTAAGATAAGACAAGTAAAGTGTGTGTAAGCCTGAAAATAATTCCCATAGCAGTGGATGGTGACAGAACTCGTTTTGTTTATGCAGATTTATCTGTAAGCAAAGAGATTTCCTCTGCACATGCTGGGGCATGTCTGGATGCAAATGGAAAACACAGCACACTGCCAGTGGGAATATTTCCTGGAAGCCAGCCCGAAAGGACACACATGGGTGGAGACTTAAAGGAGAAAAGCCAGACGAGCAGAGGTAACACCACCGGAATTCAAATCATCCCAGGTGGATTGGGAATGCTCATTTTCAGAATTTCCAAAACCCTGCTGTTTTCCCTTTGTGAGAACAGCCACACCATGGAGCTGGCCCCACGATGTGCTCAGATCCAAGGTCCCTGGAGCAGAGTGACGGGGCACAGGGAAGCAGAATCAGTTAAATTGTGTATGGTTATTTGTTGGGCTGGTAGCAATAAAAGGTTAATTTTAAAAAATTAAAAATAATAAAAATCATGTGTTGGCTGTGATTTCTGCTGTCTTATTTTCATGTTACTTGGATTTGCAGCCATTCCCACATGCCAGCACACCATGGCTGGGGCTGGGAGGGAAAGGGACAGCAGTTTGCATGGACCAGAAAGTTTCAGTGAGCCCCCCCAGTCATTTTCATGGATTTATTTCCCTGGGAAGACATTTCTGTTCATCCAGAGCTCTGCCATTGCTCCCTGCCTCCTGCTGTCACTGAATATCGTGGCAGCTGCTTGCATTGCTCTTCCTCTCCCTGCCTGGTGGGATGCTCCAAGGCCTGACGTGGAGAGGGAGGAAAATGAATGCAAACTGTCAATGTAAATAAACCTGCTAACATCTATTCCTGCTAAGGAGTAAATAAGTGGAAAGGAGCGAATCCATTTGGGTCGCTCATTCCAGAGGGAACCTCGCGGTTTGGCGGGGAGCGAGGGTTTTCCTGCAGCTGCTCCTTTTCCTTTTGCTGTTTTTATTTCCCTGTGCATTTTGCTGGAGTTGCCTCCTTTCCCCTCGATGCATTCCCACACTCCAGATGTGTGGCACACAGCTGGCTGAGCCATCCACACTGGATCCAGTGAGGAGCCACGGTGCACAGCTCCAGCAACGGGAGCTCACAGCCCCTCCTGGCACTTTCCCTCCCATCACTTGTGTTCCAACTCAGAGTGAGTGTTGCCATCCTGATACAGGGAACTGAAATGGTGTTTGTCCATTGGAGGTATTGATAGCTTCTTATCTGGTGTGTGGCATCTGTCACCATCCCTGCCCTGCAGGGCCGCGGTGGGAGCTCTGCACTTACACATCCCAGGGATGTCTCTGTGGGGACCACGCCGCTGAGCCAAGCCTTGGGAGCGTGGATAGAGCTGGATCTCTTTGTTCTCCAAAAATAACCCAAATTTGCCAGGCCTGAGTGGTTTTTAAAAGGAGGTTTTCCATTAGCTTTCCGTGGAGAGCCGCTGGCAGCGCTGCTGCTGTCCCCCCTCCCTCCCCAGCTCGGGGCTTTCAGCACCATGCAGCCCCCGTGGCATCAGTGTGGCTTTGCTGATTTTATTTAACACAAGGAACTACAACGAGAGAGAAATGCATTAGGATTGGTTTCAAGCAGAATATTTTTAAATACAAATAAAGTTTTAGGAGCTGTTTTGTGGGCGCTGTAACTTTATGTAAACACTGGAAGAGGCGAGGGACTGCGGTAACCATGTGAAACAAAAACTCACAGAGACCAGGGTGGGAGGGACACTGAGCCATATATTTTTCCTGTCAGAGCACAATGAAAGGCAAATAAACGAGGAAAAATAAACTCAACGTTTACAAAAGGGCCAGTGTGGGAGCAGCCGCCAAGGTCCAGAGCAGTTTGCTGATCCCAGTGCCCAGGTACTGCTGAAAGGATTCTGCTCCCACTGGAAATCCTGTTCCATAGCATTTTATTATCCAGACATTCCTAATCTAGGAAACCTCATGGTTCATATCCCATTAATTCTTAAGGAGAAGGATGCAAAATAAGTGCTTTTAAATGAGCAGGTTAAAAGATGTGTCAGAAATTAGGAGTGGAGCCCCAGCAGCAGCTGCTCTATGCTCTGCTCTGCAGTGCAAAGGAAAAACAAGACAATTTGATGTATGTATAATACTGGACTTGCTGTACCACCATAGCCCAACTAAAACATGAAATAGAACCTGTTTTTTTCCTTTCCCTAATAGGCCTTTTAGGTGCAGTTTCTTGAGGCCTTTGTCAGCAGTGTCATTTAGACCATGAACTATGGATACTAATTTGATCACTTCTCAAGAAGCATTTTAGTATTTCTATCCTGTGAGATACATGTGAGAAAGAAAGGATCCAAGGAACAGAAGCTACCTGGGATGAGGAGCCTGGGACAGCTGGGCTGGCAAGGGCAGGGAGCTGCAGCACCAGTAAAAGCTGCAGTTCCTCCATGGGAACCAGTTAACCGTAAAGGCTTTGGATGATGTCCTGGCATACCAAGGACTTTACTGCTTCTTCATTTGTCTTCCTGCTCCAGAGGGTTTCACCACACACACACACACACGTGTGGCATCCCTGTGAGGCTTTTTTGCTGTTAGCAGCAAACAATTCCTGTGCTGCTGGGCTGAGGGTGAGCACAAAGCAGTGCCTCCCCTTCTATTTGCTCCGAGAGCATCAATGCTGGCAGTGAGCAGTTTTTCTGCTCTAGGGCTCATTTTTGTTTATTATTCCCTTTTTCATTCCTCCTTATCCTCCCAAACTGATTGCATGCCTACTTGGAGTTAAACATGAGCTGTGCACTGTGATGGACTGGGGCTGAAGTGCCCCTGGGCACTGGTGGGAGTGGAATGAGCTGGAAATAAATCTTCCAGACCCCAACATTGGTGGTTTACACTGAGGGCACAGCTTTGGGTGTCACTGGTGTCCACTGGCTTCTGGGTGCTCCACAGCAAAGCCAGGTGTGTGTGCTGGTGGCTCACCACAGACTGGCCTGGATCCCAGCACAGAGGCTTACCTGGATCCCAGCACAGGGGCTCACCTGGATCCCAGTACAGAGCTTCACCTGGATCCCAGTACAGGGGCTCACCTGGATCCCAGCACAGGGGCTCACCTGGACCTCAGAGATGTCCCAGGACACCAAGGGCTGTTCCCAAGGCCATGTGTCTGTGCAGAGCTGTGCTCTCCTCCCACGGATATTCCTGGGCCGTGGGACCTCAGCAGTTGTAACATTCCCGTAAGAAAATCACCACCTTTGCAAACTTTGGCAATGTTTGGCTGGAAGCCTCTGCTCTTTGCTGGCCATGAAGTGCATTCCTGACACCTCTCCCTGTGTATCCAGGATAACCATCTCCTGAGAGCAGGAATGGGGCTGGGCCCTGCCCAGTAACTCCCACCCTGGGAATTGTCATGCAGGGAATGGGATGCACTTGCAGCTCCAGATAGGAGTTTTCCTGGCTCGTTCTGGAGATGCCAGATGGAGGTGGATATGGGCTGTGTTCCCCTCTGTCCCTGCTCCTGCCCTGGTGCCCTCACTGAGCCTTTGGGTTGTGCTGGCTCGGAGCAGTGCCCTGCACAAGGACAGCCCTTCCCTCTGCATTTCCAAGGGCGATTAAGCAGGAGGCAGAGTAGCCTTAAGCATTCCTTTAATTAAAACAAAATCCCTCATGGCCTCTTCTATACAGAGAGATATTACAGACTTGAAGGTTGTATAAAACGTGTATTTATTGATCAGATCAACTGTTGCAGCTCCTTCTGTAGAGTTCAGTGAGAGCATCAACGTGACCAGGTGAGAAGGGCAGGAGGGGGTTTGGCCCCAGCATTCAGTGATGCCAGCCCAGGGCGAGCCCGTTAGTACTCACCTGCTGTAGATATATTTATACACATTTATACACAATTACATACATGGAAATACACAGCTGCCCAGCTAGGCATCACCTCCAACTCCCATCCAGGTCCTGCTTTCCCAGGCTGTTCCCTGGATTGTGCAGTTGTACCACAGGGGGTTGTTTCTGGCTGCTTTGCTCCTGATCCCACTCAAATGCCTGTTTTTGCAATTGCAGGAAGGCAAAAGCATTTCTGGTAAAGCCTCGGAGTGATCGAGGGACGGGACACACTTTCCAGGAGAAGCAACCACTCAAAAGCTTTTGCAGGCTGAGATTTTGTGCTCAGCAAGTTGCTCCAATCTGAAGTACAATCCTAAGAAATGTGAGTGTGTGGTGGAAATGTCTGCAGGCCTGGATTAAAGTGGTGCTGGCAGATGAGGCTGTAGCTTCCACAAGATAAACATTACAGAAAAATAGTGTAAATACGGGGGATTCTATTTTTTTTTTCTTCATTTTTTCCCTCACTTGGGCCAGGAACTGCTAAAGCTTAAATAAATCATTGCAGAAGTGAGACTGACCTAAATTATTCTACACAGTGGAGACCTTGTCTCCTGCTTTTGGAGATTCTTGTATTTAAGCTGTGCCAGAACAGGGCTTAAGTTGTCTGTACAGCAGTAGCTCCTTCCTACGCCCTGTGGAGCTCGGGGGAAGGTGTGAGATCGGCTGGCATGTGCCAGCAAGGCTGCTGGGGAGGCAAAGCCACCAGCTCACACACACTGGGGGAGCCAGCAGGGATTTTTGGTGCCACACCATCCCGTGCTCAGTGCTGGCAGGTTTCCCTGCCCTGTGTGGGGCTGTCACTGTGCTGGGCTCCACTCCTTCCCAGTGAACACGCAGTCAGTGCCTAATTAAGTCATGCATGTGTGTCTAATCAGGGAATGCACAAGTGCCCAGATAATTTGCATTTCAGCAGCCAAGGAGGTCATGCATCAGCATCCAAGCTGAGCCTGCATGAGCACGCACAGGTTCACACACAGAGCTCACACAAGGGCAGGGCTGTTCCTGCAGGGAGGCCAGGTCAGTGCACCCATGGATGGCTCATTCCTGTGCCCATGAGCCCGGATCAGGGCATGCATGAGAGCCCGTTATTTGGCATACAAATGCCCAATTAGCCTGTGCATGACTGCTCAATCACTTCATGCATGAGCACTGAGTGGTTTACACATGGTTTGCCAGTAGGTTCACTGGTGAGCACCCAGTGTGTTCCCAGAGCAGGGACTCCCCTGGGGACTACAGCCCCTCGCTGGAAGAAGGAGCAAGGAGCGTGGCAGAGTGGAGGGAGTGCAGCACGGGGACATGGCTGATGTGGATGTGCTGAGGTGGGGCAGGAGAAGCCCCCACCCTGCAGCCAGCCCAAAGCCACTGGCATGTCTTGGCACCTCCCAGCTCCTCTGACGGCAGCACCGTGCTCTGTGTGACCACAGGAACCCAGCTTTGGCAAGTGCTGTGGCTCACAGGAGGGTGGAGTAAATGATCACAACAGCCCTTCCAGCCTTAAAAATGAAGGAAACCTTTGATGTGCAGGCAGGACGCCTTGCAGATAAACCATGTGTGGTGTAGGGCTTATGCTGGAACACCAGCCCAAGGAGAGGGAGCACAGAAAAAGTAAAATGGAGAAACTCAAAGTAAAATTACCCATCATCCTGGCCCTGGCCCTGCAAGCACTGAATCTGCATCCCCAACCCCTGCACAGCCCACTGTGGGAGTGAAGCCACAAGACATGGACACAGAGCACGTGGCTTTGATGTGACCTTTCCTTCAGTGATTATGTTGTCTCCAAACCCATTTTTCTGTTCAGGAAAGATCAGATTAAAGGGAGTTGCCAGCCCTCAGTGCATCCAGCCAGTCCAGGAGCCTGGGCTGGGGTGGTGGGAGCTGGGAGCAGAGGGCTGGGTGGCTTCTCACCCCTCGTCCCCCTGCATGCACTGAGGCAGTTCTTACATCCTTGTGCTCGTACGACCCTGCCGAGATTCCAGAGAGACGTCCTTGTTTATGGATCCTGCATGAACTGCACACCGCGAGTCACTCGCAAAAACTTGCAGGGAGCAGCTGACCTGAATCCATATTAATAAGGCTCACAAGTCGTGGAGTGTTTTCTCTCATGCCTGTGGGATGGCAGGAACGCGCTGCCTTGTGGCACGCAGGGTTTAGACAAAAAGCCGTCTATAGCCTGTCACATTTTTAAGCCCGTTTGCCTTGGAGATAAGCCCAGGCTGCCCTGCCGTGGTGCCACACTGCAGCTGCCTCTGCTCTGGGACAGACCTGGGAGATGAGGAGTGATGGCTCCCTGCATGCTGGAGCCAGGGAAAGGCCATGCTGCCTTTGGGAATGGTGTTGGGGTTCAGAGCCTCGGTGTGTGATGCTGCTGGGAAATGTGGGATCTAGTCCTGCAGAGGAGCATTTCTCCTTGGGCAGGGACACCTCAACCTCTGCACCACTGCCTGGCTGCTTCCACAGCAGTTACAGGAAGGCACACTCTTCCCAGCTGGGAAACCTGGGGGACAGTCCCAGGTCTGGTATTCCTGCACTCTCATCTCACTTTGGGATGAAAGCCTTTGCAGATCAGGCAATAAACCAGGGGGCTTGGGGCTGCTCTTGCTGTTAAAAGACCACTCATGGTGTCCAAACCCTCCCCGTCAGCGGTGGCAGCTCCCGCGGGAGGTTTTAGAGCCTTTCCTTTTATAGGGCTTTTTCTTTTTCCACGGGATTTATCCAGGTTCAATAGCAGGGATTCAGGGAGATAATAACGTACATTAACCAGGGCGCTGGAAACTGCTTTGCAAACAAGATTGATCAAAGCAGCCCAGGATGGAGAGCAAACCCTCCGGAATGTGCTTTGCAAAACACTTGCCAAAACAATTGACTCTTGCTAAAAAATAACACATTGGGCAGCCCTGGGGGGCTGTGCTGGGGAGGGACCCAGCTCCAGCAGCCAGAATACTGGTGAGGGGCTGCAGCCATGAGCAAGGGCTTTTGTGGATATGATGAAGTGGCCAAAGCCCCCTTGGGATGGAGCAGCCGTCCTGCTCCAGTGTGCCCACACCCTCCTTTCCACTCCAGAGGGGAATTAATAGAAGGTGCTTTACTACTGCTCTTGCTTTTATTGATTATTGGCAAAGAGAGTGACTGATGGTGGAGTGGAGAGAAAGGAGGGGAGCAGAGGTGCAGGAGACACGTGGGAGGAGGAGAGAGGGAAGGAATTCCTGCAGGGACAGAAGGTGAAGGTGACATTTCAGCCGTTGTCTGCTGTGGATCTGTGCTATAAAATAAGTCAGTGTGCCACGTCTATGGCGGGGCAGAGCAGAAATAATGGGCTGAGTCATATCAAAGTGAGTTTAGGTTAAATAAGAAAAATGTCCTGTGGAAATGTTGCTGCAGAGGTACAGCGTAGAAGTGGATCTGGTGGAAGACGTGCTGCAGCCACACTCACACTGTCAGCCCTGCATTTGGATCTCAGACCTCCGCATTTCTTGTGGCAGATGGGTACAAAGTCTGTGGTTTTTTACTTGTAATCGCCTGGGATTAGAAACACATCCCAGGGGAAGCATGTGGCCACGGGGCAGGAGGAGCACAGCCTTAGATGGCAAACTGCTTCTCACGCCAGGCCCTTTTCCTGTGAATCTCTGTGAAGTGCTTTATATAGTCCGCTCAGAGGAATTTATAAACAAATGCCTTTTGTCACTCTTCAGGAATGCATCAATCCTCCATCAATCCTCCAAGCACTTTCTTTGTCAAGGCCACGCTCCTTCCAGTGCAAGGAGCAGGACTGAGCCAGGCAGGAGCAGAGCTCCTCTGCTTCCTCTTGCTGCAGATGCTTTGGGAGGCAGGATGTAACCGGGTAGGGTTACACTGGGATTATAGAAGCAGCCACGAGCTCTGGAGCCAGCTCTGGGGACTGTAGACTGTCACCATGTGGGTTCAGGGCCATTCTTTGATACCTTGCCCTTTTGCTTCTCAGGGCAGCTGCCTCCTGCCCTGGGCTGAAGGTGCCCACAGGCTTCTCCAGGACAGGAGAGAGACAAGTGCTGGTTCTGCATTGGGAAAATACCAGGAGGTCCACATGGTGTAAGTCTTGGGGATGTCCTGTGCAGGGTTAAAAGCTGGACTCAATGATCCTCGTGGATCTGTTCCAACTTAGAGTATTCTGTGATGGGAGCCCACGTGGGAAAGCTGGTCTCCTACTGGGTGGGACAGACAGGATAAAACATCGTCCAGCAGCTGCCTCTGCCCCTAAAACCTGCTGAGCCCCATGAGCTGCCCTGCCTCAGCTCAGCTCAGCACTGAGAGCAGGGCACAAACCTCCCTGGAGCGAGCGGCGGCTCTGCTCCAAGGTTCTGCGCCGCCTGGTCTGGAAAGCTCCTAAAACAGATCCACAGGCTCAGATCTGCTGCCTCAACAGAGACTCGGCAGAGCTATAAATAGCCCAGCCAAGCGTGGTGCAGCGAACCTGAGCGGAGCCGGCTGCCCTCGTGGGCAGGCGCTCCTGGAGCTGTGTGGGGACGGCCTGAGGCTCTGCAGCATGGCCCGAGGAGCTGGCCCAGAGCTGGCCAGGCAGGCCAGGACTGTGTCACCTGCCTGGTGACATGGCCTTGTCCCCACCTGTGCTCCTGCAACCTCAGTGCCAGGCACTGCAGTGTTCATTCATCCTCACTTGATTTTCTGCTGCTGACTTCTCTCTTAAAGCAGGAGCTAGGGTCTGGACCCATTAAGGAACAGTAAATATTTTATTTGCTGTTGGAGTTTTGACCAGTATCTCAGAGGCTACAAAGGTCACTCTAGGAAATATCCATTTCATTAGTGAATGGGATCGGTCCATTCTAGGGCTGCTGGCTCCTGGAGAGAGCCCAGCCTGTCCCCTGGGTGCTGTTACCAGCTGTAAGCTTGTCTTCATTCAGCAATCAAGTCAGGGAGGTTTCAGGACCTGGAGTGGTTTTCTTGATTCTCAAGGCTATGCAGGCAATTAAAACTGGTCTTGTTAAGAGGCAGCTGAGCCTGGGCAGCGCTGTCTCCCTTTCACTAGTGTTCAGGCACTGCAGCGTGGGAATGGGGACAGCACAGGAATCAAGATTTTTTGTTTTGCTGGGCTTTTCTTCAGGTAGCTTCTGCAAAGGGGTTCTTGGCACTGCTGCTTGAGTGAAATGGAGCAACCAAAACGGGAGCTGGCTGGCAGCCAGCCCGGCAGATGGGAGCAGGGGGGCCAGGTGTGTGCCTGGAGCACGGCTATTGAGGGCAGGAGCCCCGTGTGGGACAGCCAAGTGTGCAAAGCACCGGGGTCACACCCGTGTGCCGGGGTCACACCTGTGTGCCAGGGTCCTGCTAGCCTGGTGATCCCTCACTGCTGGCCCCGGCACAGGATCCTGAGAGCTCATGGGCAGGTGTGTGGACAAAGAGGTTTTATGCTGCCCTCTTAGTTTCCACGTGTCTGTGGAACATCGCATGTTCTCGGGGTGAATGTACGATGAAGCAGCTCAAACATGTCACCCCCAGCCTCTGGGTGTGCAGGGACAATTTTTGGCAGCGCAGTATCCAGGTTTGGGATTTTATCAGCTTTCCCACACAAAACAAGGCTGGTGGGAAAAGGACCTGGCAGGATGCCCTGAGACATCCCAGGGGAAAAGTGGTGACTCCCAGAGGATGTGGGGCTGACACTTCAGTGAAAGCTGGTCATTCCCCAGACTTCATTGGGCATTCCCCACGCTTTGCTGTCTGTAAGGAAACCCCAAGAAACACCGGAACACTTTTGATGTGTTCAGGAGGGGGAAATGTGTCTGGGGAGATGCTGAGTCCTGCAGGGGACACTGAGCACCTGCCCACTGTGACCTGTAAACCTGGACATTTGGGGTATGTCGTTCAGCTCCAGGGAACATGGATCTGTCCCAAATGGGGACATTTGGGGACATTTACATCCCAGCTGTAAATATCTGCCACTGTGGGAGGACATCTCAAGGCTCAGGATATCCTTGACCATCACAGGTTGGAGATCTCAGGTGAAAGGTGCCACTGAGGTGCAAAGGTGCAACTCATCACCAAGACAGGACTGCATTTGACTCAGGTTGAGGCCTCTGACCGAGAACACTTTGGTGTGTGACCCAACCCAGTGAGTTCCTCTTAGAAGGGTTCAGGCTCCTGCCGGTGATCGGGGTCCCCAAGGCAGAGAGGACCCCCACAGAGGAATCATGACTCCCTAGGGCAATAAAAGTCCCTGTAGTGATCAGCCGCTCCAGGGGATCGGGCTCTTTCCCCGGGAACAGGGGCCGAGTGCGCGGAGCCCGCGGGCCACCACCAACCCCTCACACCGGCCCGGGCCCCTCACGGCCCCTGACGGCCACTTCCGCCCGCGGGGGAGGCGCCGCCGCCAGCGCCCACGTGACCAGCGCAGCACCGCCACCGCCTCACTTTACCGCCCGTATCCCTCCGCTCACGGCTCCCCCCTCCCCCGCCCCCTCCCGGGGCCGAGCTGGGGCCGGCGGGCGGAAGGGTACGGACGGCGTCCGCAGTGCGATGCGGTCCCCCGGTTCTTCCGGTCCGCCGCTTCTCCGTTTCTCCGGCGGTGGGGTGGGAGGGACTACTTTGTGTGTTNAGCGGGCGGGGCGGTATTTGAGCGCGGCGCGGCGCCGGGGCGCAGAGCGCGCGGGGCGCCGAGCGGAGCGGAGCGGGCTGAGGCAGCGCGGCCGGGCCTCCTCACACCTCTTCCTCCTCCTCGGTGCCGTGCCTCGCCCTCCCGGGGTGGCCCTGTCACTGTGAAGGTGAGCGATGTCTCCGCTGGGCCGGGGGTCTCCGAGCCTCGCCCGGCACCGGTCGCTCCGTGCGCGGGGCGGCGGCGGGGCCGTCCCGAGGGCGGAGGTCGCTGCCGTGGCCGGGCGCCACCGGCCCTTGGGGGGCGATCGGAGCCCGCCGCTCCCTCAGGGTCCGCGCCGCTGCGGAGCCGGTCCCCCTCCAGGCAAGGTCACCGCGGCCTCGGGCGCCCCCGGAGCTCCCCCCGTGAAGGTCACGCAGTGCTCCGGCTCCCGGGAGCCCTGCGGGGGAAGGGGCTGTGTCGCACCCCCTCCTAGGGCCCTTTTCGGACAAGGTGGTGGATGCGGTTTGTGCAGGGGTTGGGCCCCGTCTCCAGTCGCGGAATCCATGCTGTCCTGTGTCCTGGTGGTGGAGCGGTTTTTGCTGGGCTTGGGCCCCCTTCCGAGCCGTGGGATCTGTGCTGACCTGGTGGGGAAGCGATGGGTGCTCCCATCCTCGCGATCGATGCTGTCCTCATGGGGGAGGTGGTGCATGCTGGGCTTCAGCCCCGTCTTATTTCTAGGGCTCTGTCCTGGTCAGAGAGGGAGAAAGTGGTTTCCAGGGGCTTGTGTTTCATGCTCTTCCCAAAGCTCCAGCTTGTCCTGCTGGAGTACTGGGCTTGAGACTCATGCTCGTTCTAAGACCTTATTCTACCCTGGTAAGGAAAGGGTTGGGTGCTGCCTTGGGCCTAATTTCCCTCCCGAGGCTTCGTACTGCCCTGGAGTGGAAGCTGAGGCTGTGGTCTTCCTCCTCACAGACCACATCCTGCCCTTGGGGGGAAGGGGTGGCTGCTGGAGCTGTAATGTTACCCCTTCGTAGGCCCACCTTTTCCTGAGATGGATGCTGGGGCTTTGTGGTTTTCCTCAAAGAGGGTCAGATTGGGTGGCAAGACCCCAAGAGCCACCTGTGATCTTGTGGTCTAGGGTTATGATGTGTCTGTGGTGCTGCTGGGCTGCCTCGTGGGGAAGAGGATGGCCCTGTAGCCCCCCAGAGAATGAGCAGAGGCTGGGGCCCTGCTCTGTGGTGTGCAGGGTGTGACACTCCTGTGGCAGGTGCAGCAGCACAGCCCCTGGCGTGGTTGGCCCTGGGGGCTGCTGTGCCCTGGAGCAGTGCAGGGGAGGGTGCTGTGCTGGGGAAGGCCTCCTGGCCAGCCCTTCTGAAGGATAATTATTTTTTTCCTCTGGCGCTGTCGCCCGCGGCAGCACAGGCCTGCACTGGGATGCTCCTTGCCTGAACAATGAGGAAGGGAAGGTGCCTTTTGCAGGTCACTCCGTGGCTGGTTATGCAATGGCAGGTGCCCTCTGAACTCTGAGCAGTGCAGGTGTGTGTGAGGGCTTGCTTTGCTCTCTTTCCCTAGAGAAGCTTTTCTGGAAGAATGACCCACAAGTGGATTTCTGCTGCTTCCTTCTTCCTGTGGACTGGACATCCAGAAGACAAGGGGTTGTCAGATCCCTGAGTGGTGAACCCAAATCTACAGGCGGTTTGGGCTGTTCTGAGCTGTGTCTTCTCTTCCCTCGGCTTCTGGGCTGCAGGCAAACCCCCACTGGCTGGAAAGGAACAAACTGCCGGGAAGTGGCTTTTCCAGGGCTGTGATAGGGGCATGTGCTCTCTGTTGGCAGCAGAGCTCAGTTCCTGTCATTCCTCCCCATGCTGCTAGTGTGTGTTAATAGCAGTGCTCTATTAAACACTATATCTAAACTGTATAAATTAAGGTGGCAATAGAAGGCTTCAAGTGCAGGCAGAGGGAAGAATTGAAGTATTGTAATCAGAGGGCTGCAATTATGTAACCGGATTCTCTTTCTCTCTGGGTAGCAAGCTCCTTTAATTGCTGTAACAAAGCTACTCCTTCAGTTTTCTGGGGCTCTTCCAGGAAGTGATCATTGCAGCAGATTTTTTTCACTCCACAGCAGAGCTAAAAATGTGTATTTTCACTGTTTCAAAACACACTTGGTAGTATCACTCAAGACTTAAGAGTGCTGTAAAAGGATTTAGGAAACTTAATGGAGCTCTGCAGGCTTAATTGGAGGCACTCTTTGCCATTAAGAAGCTTATTCCCACAAACTTTTAATGTGCTGGGGTAAGAGCTGCTGCAAGGTGAGCAGCTGGATCCTCAGGTAACATGTGCCTGCCCAGGCCTCGAGTGGGGAATGGGAACGAGGGCTGTGGTGGCCAGGGCAGGCCTTCATGGTGGTCATTTTCCAGGGCTTGAAGAAAGACTGCAATGTTGGGATCATGAAATCCCGGTTTTCAAGGATAATATGAACTGTGCTGGAAAGTTCCCAGTGCTGAACACATCCCTGGGAAGGCCATGTCTGATCTAATGGCTGCAGTGGCTGGTACAAAGCAGTTTAATTTTGAGAGGGAAGGGGGCTGCACACCTCACTCCAGAACACGTTGTGGAGTGCAGTAGCATGCTGGTTTTGGCATCTTGTGTTGTGGTTCCCAGGTGAGGAGGGGGTGGGAAAAGGAGAGCTTTGCCAAGCTCTGTCTCTGTGGTGGGACCTGCTTCCCCTGCCCTGTTTCCAGGCTGCAGTCTGCTGTTAACCTGCTTCTGGCTCATCAGACTGGCTCTGTCCTGTGGGAACTGCTCAAGGCTGGGTTTCATGGCAGAGCAGCAGGGAACTGAGGGTGTGATGATGGCTGAATGTGGAACGGTGCTCCTTCC
Source organism: Rhabdornis inornatus (assembly GCA_013397075.1). NCBI lineage: Eukaryota > Metazoa > Chordata > Aves > Passeriformes > Rhabdornithidae > Rhabdornis > Rhabdornis inornatus. Next base: position 466,728 of record VWZS01009627.1, read on the forward strand.
AGGCTAAACTAGCAGCAGGAACACCTGGGATGGGGTAGAATAGAAGCACTGCTGCTCTGAATGTGCTTCCTGAGCCTCTGTGCCCGTGACACAGTCTGGGATCTGTTGCTTGCAAGGCTCTGAGCAGAGAATGTTCCAAAACACTGGTACACCTGGAAGGCAAACTTGGCTGTAGCCTATTGATGTACAGGAGGGCTGTGGCTCTCTGCAGATCCCGTCTCCTCCCACACAAAAGCTTTTCCTGCCTGTGGTTAATAATGCAGGTGGTGATGCTGGACTACCTCTGATCCAACCTCCAGCTAGTGCTGGTGCTCTGGCTGTGAGGGGCACCTTGGCCTGGGGCTGCTGTAGGCAACCCCAAAAAACTCACTCTGGCCATAACAGGGGTTCGTGGTATCGCCTTGTGACGCAGCCTGCACGGAAAGGACAACCTCTGATGTGCAGGAAGCATCTCCTGTTTGGGAAGGCATTAAAGGAATCTATGTTCTGCCTTAGGTTCACGATGTCTGACAGAAAGGCTGTGATCAAGAATGCGGACATGTCCGAGGACATGCAGCAGGACGCTGTAGACTGTGCTACACAGGCCATGGAGAAGTACAACATAGAAAAGGACATTGCAGCATATATCAAGAAGGTAACTCCGGGATGAGGGTGCTGTGCTGGCTGCGACTTCCCAAAGCTCCTGAGCCTGTCAGGAGCTGAGTGGCTGAGGCTTCATGCTTGCGTGCTGGGAGGGAGAAGATACTTGGCTTCTTGGCTGCTTTACTGCTGTTTTCAAGAGGATGGAGTGACTTCTCCAAGGTCAGGGGAGGGCTATGGCAGAGCTCTGGCAAGCTCTGAGCGAACTGCAAGTGCTGTCCCTCAGGATTTGCCAGCCTGGAAAGCCAGCCTGGCTGCCTCTGCTTAGGACTTGCTCCACAGACCTGCAGCACCAGTGCAGGTGGGATCACCCCGATGTTTCACTTGGTGGGCAGCAGTGCATGTGTGGTTCTGGGATGGGTTTGGTGCTGGCTGCTGGGGCTATGGAGGCTGCTGTGGTAGAAACAGTGCAAGCAGCTGCCCTGGCTGGTGAAGAGGTTCTCTCCCCACTTACAGAAGCCTGTTGTTATTTGAGTCTGCTGCTTGATGGCACCTAGGGAGCTGTTGGTTCCCCCTCAGAATGGTCAGGCAAAAGTGCTCTTGGAGGAGGGAAATCTTATTTGAGAGGCAGTGAAGTCCTGGCACCTGGGCTGGTGTTTGGGCCTTGCATGTAATCTAAGCTTGAAGGCAAAGGATTCAAAGGTGTCTCCTGACTTCTCAGATCACTTTGAGGCATGACTTAGCTCTAAGTGCTCGGGGCAATGCAGCCTGTAAAGTGAGGGAGTGCAACAGAAGGCATCCAAAAAGAACTTGGCCTTTATTTCATGAGAGTGTGTTGGGAGGAGGGAAGCAATTTGATGCACCTTCGTGCCCTGGCAAGAAAGTCTTTTCCTTACTTCAAAGGTTACCTGCAAAGAGCTCCAACTCTTCTGCTGTCTGAGGACTAGAAGTGGCTTTAATCTGGGATGTTGAGTCTGTTCTTCTGGCTCTGTCTCAGGGGAGGGAAGGGTGTTCTTGGGAGTCGTGTGTTAATTAGAGGAAGGAAAATGGTCTTTAACCCTATCCTGCCTGCTAAGTAGGGAAAGACAATTGAACCAGCATTCAGCTTGCTCACCTCTGACCTCTTGGGTCTTTGCTCTCTGGCCTGTGAATCTGCCTGCTCATTTTCAATGTGGATTTTCTCCCCTTTGTCTTCAAAAGGCCCAAATAGCAGAAGCCAGGCTTTTTCTCCTTCCTTTTTTTAGGTGACCTTTGAGCTCAGATGCCTTGCTGGAGCAGACATGCCAAAACGTTTTTTTTATATTTTGTGAGTGGGTTTGGAATGGGAGAGGAGAATTATTCCCCTGATTAGCCTACACACAGGGCTGTACCAAGGAGAGCTCTTGTGTCTGCTCTTCCTGCCCAGGGCTGATGGTGCTCCAAGGCTCAGAAGATGTTTTGCTTGTGTTGAATCCCTCAAACAATCCAGTGCAGAGGTTTGGTTGCTTAATTTAATGGTGTCTTGCAGTGGGGTATCTCAAGATGCTGCAGGTGGGAGGAGAGGCGATAGTGTGTGAACAGAACCAGCTCAGAATTTGTGCTTAGAACTATTTTCATGTGGGCTTTCTTGGCCTTAATGCCTCTCTTCTCTTTCTTCAGGAATTTGACAAGAAATACAACCCAACTTGGCACTGCATTGTTGGCAGAAACTTTGGCAGCTATGTAACACACGAGACAAAGCACTTCATCTATTTTTACTTGGGTCAGGTTGCAATTCTTCTCTTCAAGTCTGGATAGGAAGTAGGAGCGATTGAAATTTGGACTGTAATGCACTGATGGCTGAAGCCACGACTCCCTCTAACATGGCTATGCCGCTGCATGGACTGTATACTATATTTAATGTGTATATGTTGCAGTAAAAATCTACTTCTGTTTAGTTGCCTGGGAAGAAGGCGGCATTTTTTTGTTACTGCTTTTTTTGGTTGTATTGCACTAGGAAACGTGTAAATGCTTAAACAATGGCCTTTACGTGGGAAGAAATAAAACTATTCCACAACAGCTCCCTCACTGGTAACTCCTTCTTTGAGGCTGGGAAAACTTTTTTGGGCAGGCCAAAAGCCCCAGACTTCCTTACTGAGTCCTGTTAGACTGTTAATCTTGCAAAGAGGAGCAAAGCCAGTGTGAGCCTCTGTCCCACCCTGCAGACTGTAGAGAGCTGGCTCTCCCAGTACCCTCGGGGCAGGTCTTAGACCTTCCCTGAAAGCTGGTGGGGTGGCTCTGGGTGACGTGGCTTCCACACCCAAGGTGATCTCCACCTTTGACTGTGATACAGGCTTGCAGCTGGCACCCCTCGGTGTTCTTGCTCAGTGCCCTTCGCTGTATTTTTGGCTCTGCTGAAACATTGACCTAGACGTGAGTAAGCAACTCAGCGTGGTCTAGAAGGCTTCAAAACCAGCCCCTGAGTTCCTGCTTGTTGCAGAAAGCAGCAGTCCTGTGGCTGAAGTCTGTAGACCTCGATACTGAGTCTAAAGCCACGTGGCCCGGCCCTGCAATGGAGTAGGATATCAAATTGGTGACTACTGACAACAGCTCTATTCGGCATGTTTGTAGCCAGTTGTCTCAACACTGCCTTAACTTGATGCTCTCCTTAAAGCAAGCTAGTCGTGTGGAAGACTTGTAAGTGGCCACTGTCTCTTTTTTTCTTTTTTTTTTTCTTTGATTTTATTTTCTGTAGCTAACAAGCTATTTCTGGAGGATTGTCCTCCATGTTCCGATACCTGCTTTTGTTCTTAAAGCACAGTACCAAGAAGTTAAATTTACATGTGATGTTTGTGTGAAGGAAACTCATGTGACATCTGCTTCAAAGGCAGACAAATGTCTTGGTCTCCAATAGGTTCAGCAGTGATGTTGTCTTAGTACGTACTGACTCGGGATTACACTGCAGGAAGTTCTGATCTGGGTGTGCAGAAATGCTGTGTGATGGCAAGTAAATCCCTGGTGCTTGTTATAAACTCGAATTATTGGTTTGCTGACTGATGCATTGGCAATACCACTGGGCTGGTGAGCCCAGCTTGTGTCTCTGAGATTAATTTGATGTTGGGAATAAATCTTTGCTGGGGGCAAAGGGCAGAGTGAAGGGAGCTCTTTGTGAAATGATTTGGTGACCCAGGTTGATGACTTCCTGAAGTAAAAGTCCTTCTTGTCTCTGTGCAAAATCCAAAGTATGCCTAATTTTGTATTATGGGTAGAACAATGTTGTAACTAGAAAGAATGTAGCTGTCATAAGTTCATGTCGATGGAAATGTCTGCACTGGGATAATGTGCCTTGGACTGTCTGGGGCACTCGTGTGGTCTTGTCTCTTCAGAACTCCACTCTGGGTCTGAAAGGAGAATGTTTTGGGTTTGTTTTTTTCCAAGCATGAGTCTAATGTGAATCTGTTCACGGTCTCTCGTGGAGCAAGATCTGTTCCCTTCATAACTGCAATTGCTCAAATACCATTTATTTTTTTTTCAAACATTAAAGGTGAATTGACACATTTAAACAGCCTCTGGTTTATTCTTCCTTACCAGCTTTCCTGAGTAAAGCCTATCCTTGTCCAGAGAGGGTGAGTAGCGATTTCTGTGCCCTGGAAGATGCTGATGACCCAAGGAAGGCAGGTCAGGGAGGGAGAAATGACCAGAGGAGCTTAGGCGGCCCCTCTGTGCTGGTGCTAAGCTCAAAGGCTGAGTCAGGGGGGAGGGATTGAGGGAATTGTGTCCTGCTGCACCCTGATGGGATGCTCTGTGCCAAGTAACCTGGATCTGAATGGCTTGGAGATGACCTCTTAATGCCTCAAGGCAGCCAGGGGGTGGTACAGCAGCTTCCTGCACAGGAAAGTGTCTCCCTGCTTCCCAGGAAAGCAGGTTTTCCTTGTGCTGGAGAGAAAGCTGAGAGCTGAATCTGACGTGTTTAGTGCCTCTCACAGTGCGGGGGCTGTGGGCTTACCCTTAAACAACCCCCTCAGCTTGTTATCTTGCTCCTGATGCAACCTAAATCTGGGGTTGTGGCCTCGGTGATATTTTGGAGAAGCTGTGGGCTCTTCCCAAGTACAGCAGTGTAACAGCTCTGCTGTGGCACAGTAACACCAGCGTGAGCAGCGTGACTCAGCCGAGCTGAGCTGCACGGGCTGAGCAGCACGGCTCTTACACACGGCCCATCTGCTCCAACCCCACCTGCCACTGCCCCACAGCAGGGGTGGTTTCTACTTTAGGGGAGCTGGCAGTGATGCTCTTTTCTTGGTAGTCCCAGCCTTTTAGCTGGAAGTGGAATTTGCTGGGCTTGAGTGCCAGCTGGGCTGTGCTGGGGCTCTGCATTCCAGGCCTGGTTTGGGTTAATAATGTGGCTCCAAGGAAATGTGCAGTCATGTGGGGCTGGGCTAGGCAAACCCCCTCTGTGCACAGGGCCCTCAGACAAGGCAAGAGGCAGAGAAACTGGATCCTGAACCCCAGCTGTAGTACAGGAGGCTGCTGATCCAAATCTCAGATGAAGCCTGAGTTTCATCTGGGAAACCCCCATTTCAGCCCCACTCCTGGGGCTGTGGTACTGCTGGAAATCAGTCTCTGGTGGGATGGGGAGGCCCTGCCAGGGCTGGAGGGATGGTGTGCCCTGGAGCTGACACAAGTACAAAGTGGCCTTGGTGCTTCCTTGGATGTGTCACTGCAGCAGGAGTCCTTCTTCAGGCTGAGGAAGAGGAGCTGTTGCTCACGTCTAGCAGTGAAACAGAGCAGTCTTTCCCCTAAACCATCTTCCTTCTAGCACTGGGGCTCTGGAAAACACAAGCTGCCTAATTTGAGCAGTGCTTCCCTCTACACAGCTGAGAGCAGGGGGAGGTTTGAACATGGAACTGTGTGCTGCTTCCTTCCCCTCCTGCTCCCCAGCAGCTGGCAGGGCTCTTGGCTTTGACTTTTTCCATTGCTGGGCTCCACTTTGTCTCCGGTTTCCACCAGGCACAGGTGTCCTGGATGATGCCTCACAGCATTAACTGTTTCCATGCTGGAGAAACCAGTGGCATTCCCAGGATGGCTGCTCACTTTCAAGCTGTTTGGAAACATCTGGATCTGGGACACAGAGTGGAAGGTATGTATTTGCAGGGGGATCATCTGGAGAAAGAAACTGCTTCCAGATGTATTTGGGAAAAAAATGCTATTGAAATGTAAAGTCAGTTTATGTTGTGCTGCCTCACAAGTGCTCAGAAAGTGCCTGGGTGCAGGGGAGTCTGAGGCTGCTGCTGTGGGCGAGCTCTGGGTGCAGATGTGCCTGCAGATGTGCATTTGCTGTGGGGAATAGTGCAGTTTGTGGCTGGTGAGAGTGCCACATTGTTTTCTCTCTTACCAGCCGAGTCGTTCAGTTCCTCATGCTAAGTATTTCTTCCAGATGTGGAAGTGCCTTACAAAAGCAGGGCTGTGTGGCACTGGAGAGCAGAGAGGCTGGGGTTGGGGAGCTGTGCTCCATGGCTACCACTCCTAAACACTGCCTGGGATTCACTCTTCTGCAGAATGAGCATTGTGTAAAGCCATGGGAGAAGGTGTCAGTCCATCAGCAGGCAGCCTTGCTCCCTGCCTGCCTGCCACAATGTTCTTCCCCTTCTTTGTGACCACCTGGGACTCTGGAAAGGGACAAGTGGCAGCACAGGCCTGGGAGTTGCACATTGCTCCTGTGGGAAGACCCAGGCTGCAGGTCAGGGCTGTCCTCTCCCAGCCAGCCTGCAGCATTGCCACTGCAGTGTTGTGCTCCAGGCACGTGGAAGCAGAGCCTGTGTCTGGAAAACCCAGTACCCAACGGACCTGTTCCTTCTCCCAGTGCTTTTGCAGGCGATTAGTGATCATGAGAGGGAACATGGAAATCATTTTTGTCTCACTTTCAGCCTCTGCTGGGTAAATCCTGAGGAGGACGGTGGCACACAGTGAAGGAAGCAGGGCTGTGCCATCCCTGCCCACCCAAGGTTTCCCTCCTTTGTTCTATTTATTGAGCAAGGATCCTGACACCCTTTCCCAGACAGTGACTCACAGCAGCTCTGTGTGCAGAAGCCATGTGTCTTGGAGCACTTTATAGATACAGGAGCTGCAGGAGCCTCACAGGAGCCAACTGTGTTTATTAGAAGATGATCAGATGTTTCCTTCCTTAAGGCAGTGTCTAGCTGAGGCTGGGTAATAACTCATTACCAACGAGACAAATAACTGCTTATCATCAGGTCAGTGCCTTTGCCAGCCCTTCTGGTAATGGTGACAGATGCTTTGAGCACTGGTGGGCTCGGCACCCAGAATAGGGGGCAAGACCCCACTCCAATCCCTGTCCCTTCTCCTGGGGCAGCCCCAGGCCCTGCTCTGCTGCTCAGCAGGGTTTGGCCCTGGGTTAAGCTCGAGGACCAGCTTTATCCAGCCCTGGTGCAGCACATTCTCTACTGCCTGTGGAATCAGGCTGCTGTAGTGGCCTTTGCTGGCCACGTTGTTCCATCCTGGTTCTGGGGACTTGGAACCAATGTGCCAGAGCTCTTTGTGGCCTAATGGGAAAATCAGCAGTGGATCAGGGCAGTGCTGGAGAGGCATCCCAGGAGCACTGTGGGGCCATGGGTGAGGTGGGAGGTCATGATCCCCCATGTCCCCTGTCCCCACATGCCCCATACTGCCAGGGCTGGGCTGGGGAGAGGCAGAGCAGGGCCAGCTCTCGTCCCTGGGGCCGGGGCCCTCTTGGGCTGGCTCAGAGGCTTTCCTCAGACGCCATCCTCTGGTGCAGCCGCCGCGGTCCTTCCCTGCCAGATGCCGTGGCATCTCTCCATGTCCTTTGTTCCGTCCCTTGCTCACGCCTCTCCCATGATTTATGGCCTTTGCAGAGCAGCCTGGCTGCAGTTCTGCTGCTTGTCCAGACCCTGGGGCAGGGAGCTCTTGGGGAGTGCTCTGACCCCCCTGCATTCGGGCCCCCTTGCATTTAACCATGTGCGTGGCCTTTTCTTTCACCTCCTTCCAGCCTGGCTGTGAATGAAGTGCTTTCAGGGGGAGGAGATTGTTGGGAGCCCAGCTCTGCCTGTGCATTGGTAGCAGCCCATAAAAGCATCCCAGGAATTCGCCTCGGCGGCCCTGTGCGGGGTGAGCCACTGAAAGACGCCCTTTGTTCCTGCAGCCCAGTCCCACACACCCTCACGGCTGGAATCTGCAGAGCTGGATGTGGCTCCCACTGCCTGCCACGCTGCACTCAGACCCTCGGGAAGGGCTTTTCCCACGTCTTACCCCGGCCAGGGTGAGCAGGGCACTGGGGAAAGGCTTCTCTGGGCTTCACTGGCAGGCGGAGCCAGGCATGAATGACCCCAGCCTTAGCCGTGTGCTGCCTGAGCTGAGTCAGAGGGATGGAAATCCCTTCTCTCGGGGCTCCCTCTCCCCGCGGGGGTTGATTATGGGTTTGGGGTGTGATTCCTGCTGCCTGCCCGGCTGTGGAGCTGCTCCATGAGGGGAAGGCTGGGGGCTGACATGGAGCCAGGCCGGGCCTCACTGCAGCCTGCACACAGCCAGGCTGGCACCCGGCCCAGAACATGGCTCTGGAAAAATAGAAATGCCTTTGTTGTTGTTGAGGAAAGCCCAGAACGCTCCGACAAGGACACAACCTCTTCCTAAAGCTGGGTTTCAAAGCCCTGCTTTCTCAGAGGGTTCAAAGTGACCTGGCCAAAAGCATCTGTTCCTCCGTGGGTCAGCCCAGCTGGAGGAAACCCTGACCCACATTGCAAGGGCTCCCTCTGAAACCACAGCTTGCAGGGGGACTGAGGGATGGCACCCATGCAGCCCCTTCCAGAAGGGTGCCCACCCAGGGGAGCCCCTGGAGCTTTCCTGTGCTGTCATTAGAGAAGAAAAACTTTGGGTGACTCAGCAAGCGGGTGCTTGGACACTGCCTCTGTCCTCAGCAAGACTGACACATGCAGTTCAGGCAGAGCCTGGGCTGGCTAAAGACACCGTGGTACTTAAATATTTTATAGAAAATCATTAAGCAATTAAATCTGGTGGATCTCACATAGTAGAAAAAGCAGCTTGAAGCCTGTGCAGTAAACAGGGCAATGCTTCCTGCTCGTTTGGGATGTCTTCTTGGAGTCTTAACTACAATCCCTGCTTCAAAATAACTATAATTATCTCTTAATTGCCATTATTGTTTAACATTTTTAGCATTTGCAAGTGCAAACTGTTACAGTTTTCCGTGCAGATACAATCAGTAGCCAGGGCTCACAATGAAAGCAATTAAAATCCTGTGATTATCACAAGGCTGCGTGTCTCTACACCAGCTTCAATCTGCATCACTTGCCAAGATGTAGGCTAGAAACTCAGACAAATTTAGCATTTATTTAGTAACCCAGCAAAGCTACTACCTTTTGCTGCCTCCAATGATTTGCATCTACGGCACTTTTTGGAAGGACAGGAGCAGGGAGGGGAGGGGAAATAAAGCAGTTTCTAGAATACATCCCGGGAGAATATACAGCAAGACAAATTATGCACATGAATTATGCATCTGAATTATGATTTCACTCCTATTTTTGTCAAGATTAGCTCATGTTTGGTGTGCATCCCTGGCAGGGTGCTAACAGAGTGTGCTCCAGCTCCCAGCAGGTCTCTGCAGCTCTGGGTCCTGTGGTCCCTGCTCCACTGGCAGCTGCTTCCCAAGGGCTCACGGAGCTTCCTGGGGATCCAACCCCCAGCAACAATGGCAGCTCCTGCTCCTGTACCCCTCACAGGCTGGGCAAGTTGTTTTTCTGTGTTAACTGAATGCCTTTCTTCTGTAAACACACAACGGATGAGAACAGATCTGGGTATAAACTAAAAAAGCAGGTCTGCGCTATTTTGTACAGAGGGGGAGGTGTTTGGAGGCTGTGCTGCCACCAGCCAGGCTTCAACGGTGTCCCCCAGGTCCCCAGCATCTCCTGGGGAAGGCACACATGGAAACGTCTTGGCTTCTGCTAGCTCTGGGGAGATAAGCCCAGGAGAGAAGTGCAAGGGGAAGGCAGTAGCAGGGTTTCCAAAATCTCACCAGAAGCAACAGCAATCCCAGCACACAGTCAAGTAAAGCCAGCAATCTTTCCAGGAAAAACTGCTTTGCAATCCTTAGCCCCTTTCCCAGGAGGGCTGGTGACCCCAGGCCATGGATGTTTCCATCTGTAAGGAATTTCAGTGGCCCTCATTGAAGGAAGGAATTATCCTCACTGGCCAAGTCAGCAAGGCACCTGCACCCAGGTGTGAGGGCCAGGTTGGGGTGGGTGTGAGCACAGGGCACCTTTCTCTGATGGGGCCATGTGGGGAGGCTTGAGGGGGCTGTGAATGTTCCCTGGCTGGGTTTTTCCCTCACCAAACTGCATGTCCCATCTCTGCTGCTGCCTTGGATTAACATCCCTGACATCCCAGCAGTTGTTTGCCTGAGAAAATGAGATTAGGAAAGTATTTCAAGTATTTGTGTCTGTTGTTCAGTGGCAAACAAGGCTGGAGCCAGGGCTGTTTGTCCTGTCAGCTGGCCCAAATCTTGGGAAAACAGCCAGGAAGGCAGTGGGAGACACCCAGTTAAGCACCAGGGGCTGAATTTGCACATACCTTTGGAGAGTGGGAAATGTGGAGCTGGTGCAGGCAGAGGCACCTTGCCAGGGCTGGGGTACCTGCATGTGCACCTTTGTGGGTACCCCTGGGGCTCCCTGAAATACCTCAGAGGATTGAGATTTTTCTGCATTCAGGTGTTTCCCATCCTGCTTTGAAATGCTGCTGGTAGGAAGTGAAATGTCAGTAAATTTGGGCAGTCACAGAAAAGAGGAGCAAAGGCAGAATTAAGGGGAACAGGCATCTTAGAAAGCCTGGGCTTGAAACCCTTGAAATTGCCTGCTGAGTTTTGGGCCAGTCGTGCTCCCAGAGTGAACTCTCCAGTTTGGCATTTGGAGAAAGGACACAGCTGGAGAGGGAGAGAGGCAAGGAAGATGTCAGGAGGGCTGCAGCAGCTCCAGGTCACCGTGTTTTCAGGCTCAGCAGGTCCTTGCCACATCCTGGAGCTCTCCTGTGGCTCCTCTTCAGTTTGGCTTCCCCATGGCAGTTGTCACTATCCCTGCATTTTCAAACCACCTGCCTGAATTTCAAGGAAGTCATCCATATATTTAACAGGAATATCAATTTCCAGGAGCTCCAGGGGATCCTGAGATCAGAGCAGCTAATGCAGGGATTCTGCTGAGCTATGCTCACCCCATCAGAGCTGGAATTCCTCTTGGATGGGGTGTCTGCTGGGGGTGCAGGGAGCTGGGGGGTTGTTTAAGCTTCCCCTGGTCCTTCTGGGGCTCAGGTGTCCTGGGGTGGGCCCCCATCCCAGCTACTGGGATCCAGCCCAGGCATGCAGCCCAGGGAGGACACCTTCTCCACATTTTTAAGCCAGAAGTGGCTCCTGAAATCAATAGAAAAGGAGATTCCTCTGCAGCCTAGGGAACCACCCTGTCCACATTCTTCCCTGAGGCCTTCAAAGGAGCTGAGGAATCTAATTCCCACTAATTTGCTTTGAAAACACCAACTTCAAATTGTAATTACAGCCTGGTGTCTTACTGTGGAGGGAAGACCCCAGCAGACTGCAGCTTTCTTGCTTCCCTAAGACATCAGTTTTGATGATTTATTAAGACTTACATTTTTAACAATATGATGTTGGTTAATGTTGGAAGATGTTCCTACAATTAATGAAAATTTCATAGACTGACTGGAGAAGAAAGAGACCATTTTATGTCCCCTACCAGATGGCCTAGACCAGCTGCTCACTTTTTTCTTTGAACTGTGATTCTAATGACTTCTCTGTCCTTTGAAGTCTGCTTAGAGCTGCTGAACCAGATGGATTTGCATGATAGTAGCAGTGCACGTTTAACAGTGGAGGACTTGTGCTATTTTCCCTCCTGGCCACTGCTGAATGCTTCAGTTGGGGGATTTGGAGGGGTGAGTAAACCCAGAATATTGCCAAGCACTGGCAAAATGTGCCTTGGTGTAACACCACTGGCTTCAGTGGAGTTACTGCCCAAATCCACAATGTCCTTACCCTGCTCTCAGCTGCTTTTGTTGCTTTACAACCCATGGGACACTGTCAGTCTTGGATTTACTGGGGCCTCATAAAGCAGGGGCTGCTGTCAGAACGCACATTTCAGCACCATTAAAAAAAAAAAGAGGAAAAGAAGAAAGAGCTTTAAATATATATTAAGAAGTTTTAAAAATAATAAATCACGAAATAAAATGGTGACGAAACAAAACTGAAAAAGATCCCTGAGTGTGGTTTTGGTAGGAATTTATGCAGAGTAGAGAAGCTGGGGAGGCAACACTGACATTCCTAGGTTTGAAATCTCAAATCAATAGTGAACGTGGCCACATCACTTTCTCACACTGCCTCCCAGAGCACTCACAGGATCTCAAGCAGCTGCTCTCCCTGGAGCAATGTCCGGGCTGGGCTTGCACAGAGCTCTCTGAAATCTCTCAGGACTCTGATGATCCTTCCAGCTCAGGATATTCTGTCATTCTATGAAGACCATCCCTGCACAATAACAACATGCCTGGGGCTGTCTCTGTGCTCTGTTTCCCTGTGCCTGCCTCAGAGGCCTTTAGGGACTTTTGAGGAACAAACAGCACAGGATAAATGGAACGATAAAGGGAAGGAGCAGATCAATTACCCAGAACCAGCCAGCCCAGGGCACAGAAGGACACCAAGGCCACAGCACTGGTGGCACAGAATGTACTTTTCTTCCTCAAGGAGGGTGAAGCAGAGGTAAGGCTTTGCCTGGATGTGACACAGAAGGAAAAGGCACCGTGTCCTGGAGCCCTGCTGTTCCTTCCCAGGTGATCCCAGGTGTTGGCAGCAGTCCATGTGCAGCAAGGCAGGAGCACTTGGCTGAGCCTTGCTCCAGTGAATGTCCCCATCAACCAGGGCTCTCCAGGCTGCTCTCCCAGACCCCGTTCAATTTGATGTTCCCATCAGTGGGATGTTAATGCTGGTGAGCTGCAGATCCCGTCTGGATTAATGACCTCAAGGGGAGCAGGTTCCTGTTCACAACCGCTGGTCCCAGTGTCCCCAGTGCTGTGTGATGTGTCTGTGCAGAGCTGGGACACGGGCATGGCACAGGAGCAGCCTGTTACTGCACAGCAACCCTGGTTTTGGGTTACAGCCACCTCATCCTCCACACCAGGACATATTCAGACTGGACACCGGGAAAACTTCATGGAACAGCTTGTGCAGCCCTGGCACAGGTGAAATCCCCATCCCTGGGGGGGATTTAAGAGCCGCGTGGATGTGGCACTTGGGGAGAAGGCTCAGTGACGCCTTGGCAGCGCCGGGTCGCTCTTCAGGAGCTTTCCCACCCTGGGTGACTGCACTTGGACACTCGCTGCTGTCCCAACCTTCCACAAGCGGGCGGGCACCGCCACCTGCCGCAGGCCCTGCCGGCCCAGCCCGGTCCTGCCCTCAGCGCGCAGCCGGGCCCGCCCGGCCACCGTAGCCAACCCGGAAGGGCTGCGGTTGCCATGGCGACGGGGCGGGGCGGGGCGGAGCGGAGCGCGNCGGGAAAACTTCATGGAACAGCTTGTGCAGCCCTGGCACAGGTGAAATCCCCATCCCTGGGGGGGATTTAAGAGCCGCGTGGATGTGGCACTTGGGGAGAAGGCTCAGTGACGCCTTGGCAGCGCCGGGTCGCTCTTCAGGAGCTTTCCCACCCTGGGTGACTGCACTTGGACACTCGCTGCTGTCCCAACCTTCC
>VWZS01009627.1:480253-505495 GCA_013397075.1 Rhabdornis inornatus
GCCGGGTCGCTGCGGTGCTGTCTGGCGCGGCTCGGTGCTCTGCAGGCTCGCTCTGACAGCGGCCGCCGCACGGAGCTGCACCTGCTCTTCGATCAACTCATCTCGGAGAGCTGCGGGCCCGAACCCGCGGCCGCGCCCGGCCCGCAGGTACCGCGGGGACGGGGCACCGGCACGGGGGTGAGGGGGGCACCGGTACGGGGGTGAGGAAGGCTCCGGCACGGGGGTGGAGGGAATGTGTCCATGTGGGGATGAGGAGGAGGCGGGCTCGGCCGCGGGTGTGCCCGTCCCGGAGCGCACATGTTGCGGGTTTGTCCTGCTGTGCCACCCCCGCGTTTCTCCTCGCAGGAGCCCCGAGGGTTTCACCCCACGTTCCCCTCGCACATCTTTCACACTTCTCTGCCCACCCCCGGGCCCTTCTCCGGCGCCTTGGTGACTCTGGGCTCTGCTGCCCTGTGCAGATGTGGTGGGTGACACCGATAGGTGGGACTGTGAGCCTCGGCAATTTTCATAGTCTGATGTTGGAAAAGTAGGGATTTTTTAAACCTTAAAGCAAGCCAAATTCAAAGCTGAGCACTCTAGATGAGCAGCATGGATGCTGCTCGATTGGCAACACACAGTACTCCATTATTAACTGGTTTGTCTTCATTTTATTTCCCAAGCAGGCTTACTTTGCGCTTTGGAATTAATTGATGTTTGGACAGTGCTATTTGTTCCGTGATCTAACTTGGTATTTTTCTTGAGCCATTATTACTGTCTTTGTAGTCCTTAAATAATAAACTGTGGCTTTCTCTTCCAGGATGTTTGTGCTGTGCTTGTCCAAGGCTGTCAGTTGGTTCCCCTTGATCAGGAACATCTTGTCAGCAAAGTCTGCCAGCTTATCCATCACTCACTCAACAGATATCAGGTAGGAAGAGTTTTGCCATGTCCCTCCTGTCTCTCAATAAGCCAGTATAACTCTGCCTTTTTCTAGGGCTGTGGAGCCAATCTTCAGGCAGAGTTTCTTGGATTTTCACTGTGTTACTTATTTTTGGGTAGCTCTGATCTGGTTCTAGCATGATTCCTCATAAAACCAGCTCTCACTCAGAAGTGATTCACCATGGGAAATAATCTTGGTTTTAGGACACTTGTACAGGTTTATTAGTTTCTTGTCAGGTGTGTTCTCTGCTGGTGTGTGATTTTTTAACAGCCAGATCACCTGAATCTGTGACCAGTTTCTCTGGGTTTATTGACTGCAGCTGTACAAGATGATGTTTATCTTGACCTTTTCTGTTACAACAGGTGATGGTTGATGAGCAGAATTTGAATTTCCTTCTCTCCTACTGCATCTCTGCTCTGAGGCAGTGCAGCTCCTGGACACATGTTGAAATTCTGCAAGCCTTAGCAGCTCTTGTTTACAATAATGGGCCTAAATGTCAGAAGGTGAGTTTACAAACAGAGAGAAAGTAACAACAAAAATATTTGCACTGCTGCTGTTTCTACTTTATTTTTTTTCTGAGAGAAAGAATAAAAAAGTTCTCAAATTGTGCTACCTTTCATGCTGAGATTAGATCCCATTTAAATAATAGCTGATATTTATGGGAAAGTTGGATTTCAGTTGTATTTATTAATAATTATTATTCTCACGTGGAATACTCTGTACCTGCAGGCTGCAGCTGTAGAGATCACCATTAAATAAGGGCACAGGCTTAGCCTGCAGACCAACCATCCTGTGCCTCAGGCAGGAAGACCAGAGGGAGCTTCAAATTGCACAGAACTCCCCAGGCTGCACTGAGGATGCTGAAATGCATCCTGTAACCAGATCAGGGCTCCAGCTCAGTGTTTCAAAGCAGAGGCTCTCAGGTATCAATCCTGTGTGAAGCTCCTTGTTGCTGCAGCTGACAGTGTTGGAAATGCTCAATCCTCCTGCTGTCACCAGCTCGTGGCAGCTTGCAAAGCAGTCTCTGCAGTTGGGCTGAGCATGGGGTGGTGGTGCTCACAGTTTGGGAGCTGCCAGCTTGTGTGGGCATGTAGCCCATGTAGTGACAGCAGTTTGGTGCAGCAGTTGTTCCTAGCTTGGCTTCATGTCTGGGAAGAGAGCCTAAACTGGGACTCAGCTGAGCTGTGCTCAACTCTGTCCTTTCTTAACACAAAATAAGAGGACTTAAGGAATTAAGATTTTCACGCTGTTTTTTTATAAATCTGAAGTCTCTGGAATCTGAAATTGCAGCTGAGAATTTTCATGGTTTGTTTTACTTCTCATATCATGCTTTGATTTTTGGTTGGTAATAAATTCAACTAATTTCACTAAGCCACGTCTGCTCTGCCCGTGATGTTTATCAGTGAGTGACCTCTCCTTGTCCTTGTCTCAACTCCTGAACCTTTCTTTACATTTTCTCTCCCCTGCCCATCTGAGGAGCAGTTTTGGTGGCACCTGATGTCCAGCCACCTCTCCTGATGTTTACCCCAAAAACACAAGACCCAGGAGGCTGAGGGAGGAGCACTGACCCCTAATGACTTTTGGTGGTTTGTTTTCAGTATCTCCCAGACCTGCTGGGCAAGGCTGGGCTCCTGCTGCAGTTCAGTGACCCTGGGCAGCCAGATGTGGAGCTCAGGAGGGCAGCTGTGCGCAGCATGGCAAACCTGTGTCTCAGGTGTGTACAAACCTTTTCAGGGGGGTTAGAAAGTGCCAGCACAGGGCCAGTGAGGTGTAGGTGCATGAATTTGAACTGCAGAGCTTTAGTGTACCAAGATAGCTGTGCATAAAACTATAAACTCTGTCTTGCAGAAATAATGTTACAGGGATTAGTTTAGGGAAGGAAAGAAAAGCTGTTGTTCTGTTTGGTTTTTCATGCAGAAGGTTTTCTTTTGTCCTCTGTATGGTAGAGCTGGCTCCTTTCAATCCATCCAGCTGGGCTAACAGAGAGCTTGGGTGGGACTTTGTGTAACTTTATGAACCTGTCCACAGACTGTAAAGCAACCTCCTGTCTCCTCCTGCTCTAATTTTAGTGTCCCTGGACAGCCATACCTGGATGAGTCCTACAGAAGTGTCTGTTTTCAAACTTTCCTAAGTGTTCTGCAGTCTTCAAAAACCTCTGATGTGGATGACATCACTTTTTGCATGGTAAGTGTGAGTCTAATTGTCTAAAATACTCTAATTAGGAGATTGTGCTGCTGGAATATGTGGAATTTTGAATGTTTTCAATTAAGATTTTGCTTTAATAGTCTATAATTTATCATATTACTGTCCCAATTGAGCAGAACTGTCATTGCCTAGAAAGTTACTTGAAAGATGTGAACGTGCAGCATTTTGGGAAAGAAAAGTAAGTAATTCTTTGTTTTCAGTTACTGCAAAGTGCACTGAAAGGTGTCCAGTCACTTCTCAACGGTGGGAAGATGAAACTGATGCAAACTGACCAAATTGGAGCTCTTCTGGCAGTGTTAAAGGTAAATCCTTAAATCCACCTGGAGAAAGAGGCAGACACTGGGAGGTTCCAGGTGCTGTTAAGTGGGAAACTGTAGAAGATGAGCAAGAGGGAGCAGAGAAGCCTGAGAGGGGGGGAAATGGAGTGTGAGATTTTAAAGAAAAATATCTTGAGTTTCTCTCACAGCATCTCCACTGCACTTCCCACTCCAGAATGTGAGAGGAGGATGGGAGGCTTGGAGTTTTTTGGGGGAAGACCTGGGGGAAGGAGCACAGCTGAAAATTGGTGAATTCACCCAAGTGAGTAACAGTACAGGACTCTAACATTTGTGTTCCTGTTGCAGAAGTGCATGTTCCATGGGCTGCCAGGACTGAGCATAGAGGTGCCCACAGCCCTGTACCCTGCTCCTTTACCTCAGTATGATAAAAGGTCACCTGTCAAGCAGGAGCAGTCAGAACCAGCCACCTCTAAGCAGACAGGGGTAAGCTGGGCTGTTCCTGATTCTCCAGGCTGTTTGTTGTGGTTGTGTCTTACCTGTTGTGATATTGGTGGCTCTTCCATGTCCTGAGCATGTGGTACATTTAATTCTTTGCTTCAAAGGTGGTGGTTATAAATCCTGCTCTGAGTAAAATTGCTTTGGGAACTCAGGTGACACAAACAAATCGCTCTGCAGGGCTTGGCTTTCCTCAGCTAAGCTCTGTGCAACAATTATTCATCCATAGCCAGGAATTCTTGGCCTCTAGGCACGGGATTGATGCATGCAAACTTGCCAAAGCTTTTGATTTTGTAAGTCACGTTTTCTTTCCTAACGCTTGCACAATTGTTTGACTCTTTCTTAGGGAAGTCAAGTTCATTTAAGACTGATTTCTTGCCCCATCTGTTCTGCTTAATCCTTCTACAGGTTATTTTTTAAACCTGTAAATACTTTGGATTACTGATTATCTGAAAGACATTAGAGAAAATAAAGTTATCTAGTCATGTTGACTTGTTTCTTTTTAGGTGCTGAAAAAAAAGGATAGTTAGTGTTCCCTACTGTAAATCTAAAAGAACTACAGAAATATTTAGTGTTGTTCTTTAATAATTTTTGTGTGAAATAAGATTTTTAGCTAAAAGGTTCCTTGGATGTATTTTGCTTTACCAATGAAGAAGCTACAGCTTAGTTTTTGAGGCTATTCAGTTATAAACTGATTACTTAGGTATTACTGAAAATTTGTGACTGTTGCTGCTAATAAGCAGAATTTAAGAACTCAGATACTAAAGAGTAACTGTGTCTGTGTGTAGAGTATTGCAGAGACATGCAACTGCATTTATGTATTTGTTAAGTATTGACTAAGAAAAATCAATTTTTTGTCTTAGAGCCGAAGAAAAAAGTGCAAAGGGAAACAAAAGAAGGGAGAATTTGGGGAAGAAGGAAGAGAAGATTCAGGAGATGCAGGAAATGAGTCAGTGCTGGGAGCAGACATGCTGAAATTGCACTTGGGGGATGTGCAGAGCAGCCCTTGCCCGGATCCTCGGCCCCGTGTGTCGGATGTGTGTGCTGGGAATGATCCCCTGTCCTCGCATCCCACGGGCTGGAAACGCATCAGCAGCAGCGAGTCAGAATATTCTGACACTGAAGGTGGAATACAGAGCAAAGTGAGGTGATTGTTGTGCACAAAAACATAAAAACACGGGGGTCCATAAAACTTCCACGCCATCCTTTGTTCTTGATCAAAACTGCTGAGGAAATTACTTTCCCTTTTGATTTATGAGATGATACAAGGAAATTGGAAGGCAGTAATTTGTGTTGGTTTGGAAGTAAATTGGTTCTTCCTTTTCCTGTTCTTGGTCTAAAAGATTTCCTCCCACAGCCAGCCACTAATACACATGAAAGAGGTGGAGTCCATCCCTTGTCCCTGCTGTTTTCATTAATCTTTCTGTTTGTGTTTAAGGTCTTACCAAGCCAATGTTCGTCAAGGGGCTCTGGCCTGTTTCCTGTCCACTATAAAGTCAATAGAAAAGAGAGTTCTTTATGGCTACTGGTCAGCATTTGTTCCTGATGCCCCTGGTATTGGCAGCCCCCAGTCTGTGTCCCTGATGACTATTGCTCTAAAGGACCCTTCTCCAAAGGTGAGGCACTTCTGAGTACAAAAATTGTTCTGTTTTTCACTATTAATCTTGGGAGTTGTTTTCTCTGGCCTTCAGTAAGTCTTTGGCTGCTGCCCAAGAAATAAATAGGAAGTATTGGCTAAGGAAACAAGGGATTGCTTAAAGCTATGAAAAGAAGATACTTGGTGTTGAATTTTCTCTTTCTAGAGAGGATTTCCTATATTTTAAAATTCTTCACCTGCTCGAAGGAGGTGTTAAAAGGTGTCACAAATATTTTATCATTTCAGACACGTGCCTGTGCTCTTCAAGTCCTCTCAGCCTTCCTGGAAGGTTCTAAGCAGTTCCTCTCCGTGGCTGAAGATGCCAATGACCACAAGAGAGCTTTTACTCCCTTCTCTGTCACCATTGCTTCCAGCATCCGGGAGCTGCACCGCTGCCTGCTGCTGGCCCTAGTGGCAGAGTCCTCCTCCCAGACACTGACACAGATAGTCAAGGTACCTGCACTGCAGATGTGCCACCTGCTCCCAGGGGGTGACACTGCTCCCTAGATTGAGTCCTGAAGAAAGATTGCACAGAATTGCTGTTGAGGAGTGAGGTGGTGGTGGTGAGAAACAGACCTTTGTCGTCTCACGAGATTTCATTGACTGGGTCTTCCTGCAGAATCATGCAATCACAGAATGGTTTGGATTGGAAGGGACCTTAAAGATCACCTTGTTTCAATCCCCTGCTGTGGACAGGGACACCTTCCACTAGACCAGGTTCCTCAGAGTTCCATCCAGAGCCTTGAGGTTTCTTTTCAGAACAATTCTCTTTTTCTGCATTTTTTAGTCTTTTTGGACCTCAATGAACCTATAAAATGATTATGAAGACTCACATTGACTTTAAAACTGGAATCCAAATTGGCAAGTCTTTCCATAGGCTATCAAAATTCCTTGGTCTTTATGCCACATCCCAGTAGTTAAATCCTTGTTCTTAGGAGCCAAGTTTGTATCCGGTGTTCACACAACAGATAATTGGGGTGGTTTTTTTCAGGTGCCCTCAGATAATGAGCTCCCTGTGTGACCTAAATTACAAATGTCAGAACAAACCTATTGGAGGCCAGGCTGACATTGTAACCAGCACCTTTCTCTGTGTTTCAGTGCCTTGCAAACCTGGTTTCCAATGCACCCTACAGCCGATTGAAACCTGGGCTGCTTACCAGGGTGTGGAACCAGATCAAGCCCTACATCTCTCACAAAGGTTTGCATTCTCTCTCTGTTACATTCCTCCTCTGTGCTCCATAAATTCATAATTCAATAGCAGTGGGTGTTTATATATCATAATCTGCCTTGTCTGAAAACTGCTGATGGAGGATGCTGGGCCATCAGTGAGGTTCTAATGAAGCATTTTTTGCTTTTTCTTCTCCCCCCATTGTCTCTTGCAGATGTTAACGTTCGAGTTTCCAGCCTCACATTATTGGGGGCAGTAGTTTCTGTCCAGGCACCTTTGCCAGAGGTGCAGCTGCTTCTGCAGCAGCCCAGCTCCTCAGGGCTAAACAGCAGCGGCAGCGCAACCCCTCGGCGCTTCAGCTCGTGTGAGCAGTGGAGGAAAGCATTGCCCTGGGCAGGGGAAAACCCTCTGGACAATCCAGCAGGGTGTGGCCCTGCGGAGCCCTGCTGGCTGCTCCGTCTGTGTGTCTCCATCATTGTCCTGCCCAGGGAGGATTCCTGCTCCGACAGCGACCCCGCCTTCCCGTCCTTGTCCAGCGTCTACGAGCCGTGTCCCCTGCGCCTGGAGGCCCTGCAGGTGGGAGGGGTGCCCGGGGAGCTTGGCCCACATCCAGCTGCCTCCCTCAGCTCTGGGTTCCCTTTGCTCTCTGCTTTCTCAGGGAGATTCAGGCTGAGGCATTTGCTGCTGCAGTGGGGCTGAGCTGCTGGGACTCAAAGAGAAATGTTTTGATTCCACGGCCACAGCGTAACTGCAAACCTGCTGCAGCAAGTTCATCTGCCTGTGATTTTTTTTATCTTCACTATTTTTTTCAGTATTATTTGGGGGTGTGTGCTGGCAGACTGTGAGTCTTCCACTCCTCCATACAGAATCCAAATTAAAATTTTGGTGGAAAACAGTGGGAAAGAGCCCTGCAGTCAGATTACAGTGTGCAAGGAGCTATGGAGTGACTCAAGGAGTACCTGTGGATGCTGAGGCTTGGCTTTGTTTTTATTTCATGTAGCCACAGCAAAGGGTGAGATTTTGTAACTTGCATCCCAAGAAGTCTCACTGTTTTTCTGGAACAGTGAATATTTGTTAAATCCAGCTTCACAGAAGGCTGCAGCAGTGTTACAGGAGGTACAGAATGTCTTTCTCTTAGTTTTTTTGGCTACAGGAGCCCTCACTTACAGTAAATAATTCATGGTCTTGCTACCTGATAATGCTTTTGTGGCTCTTCTTTGAACAAGATAATGGAACAGGGAGGCTTTTAATCAGCTCTCTTATTCCAGAAGTTGTGCTGCAGGGTGTTTCTGTTACATCAGAGTTCAGTGTATGGTGCCAGGGTGGATTTGTCCATTAACATCATTTCAATGTGCAGTTGGGGCATTTTGGGTAAACAGAAGGAAGAAATGCTGAATGGAATTTCTTTTGTGTGTGTTTAGGTGTTGGCTCTTCTTGTGAAAGGTTATTTCCCTATGGCTCAGAGCTATTTCCTGGAGCTTGGAGAAGTGGCTTGCAGATGCATGGAAGAAATGGATCCATCCATTCAGCTTCATGGAGCCAAAGTAAGAGCAGGAGGACACATGTTGTTTAACAAGTCGGTTTTATCTGTCTGTGTGCTTTGAAAATGTAGATGGGTGGTGATGAATATTCAGAGCCTCTGTGTGATGTAGAAATGCAGTACCCTGACACTTGGAGAAATGCATCTTCAGCTTCCAGTCTTGAAGTCTCAGCAGAATTTCATTGCTCTGCTGAGTCACCAGGAAGCTTGGGAAGTGCAAGGACTACAACACTGGTCCTTCTGTGTCTGAGCATCAGCTGGTGCAGAGACTGGACTCTGTGACCCAAAGATTTCCTCTTTGTGAAGTAGTTTGTTATGCTGTGCTAGCTGGAGACTTCATGTAGGAAAGGCTTTTCCTCTAATTTCAGTACAGGGACAGAACAGTCCAAACCAGTACTGACTCTTTTATTTTTGTTCCCTGGGTGAGTAGATGCAGTCCTAGGTGAAGGTTCTGTAGTTCCATGGTCCTTGAGTCATCCCTGATGAAAACCTTGCTTTTTGTTCTGTGTAGCTTCTGGAGGAGCTGGGCACGGGTGTCCTGCAGCAGCACAAAGCTGATTCCCCCACTGCCCCTGAGCAGAGGGTGCCTGTCAGCGTGGTAAGTGTGAGATTCCACCTCACTGAGCTCTTCCCTGGATCTGCAAAGTCACTGGCACAGACACAGATAATTGCAGGGAAGCAGGAAGGGACTCAGACTGCAGCTTTATGGATGCCAGCATGGACAGTTTCTGGAGACTTCCTGCAGTAATTTGGCAGTTGTTCTTGTCTGTAGACAGATGTGTTGGGTTTTATTTCTTTTACATGATGTTAACCCTGTGTCTTTGCCTCTCCTCCTCCCAACTCTTGCAGCCTGCTGTAGCTCAGAGAGCTGGAAGAACAGCACTGATTTTGTCTGTCATTACTGCTGCATAAAACTTTTTAGAATTTTGGTGAATTTGCATTGTTGAAGAGCCAACCTACATTTTCTGGCTGGTCACAAGTCCAGAGAGAGTTGCCAGAACCACAATATATGTGAATTTAGAAAAATTCATTAGCTGTTTGTTGGCTGAGTTTACAGAAGCTGAGTAATACAGGCCTATTTAAGTCTTCCTTCTGTGAACAGAAGACAAGCTTAAAATTTTCTTTGGCTCATGCTAAGTTTTGAGCCTACAAGACAGGAAATGTGTTCAGTAGCATCAGGTTCCTGTTGTTTGCTATGAATGTAAATTGTCAGGCAAATGAAAACACTCAGCTGTGTGGATTCAGTAGTGGGATTACAACTCTACTTAATGCAGTTTAAATTTCAGGGTATGATGATGATCTTTAAGAGCTGTATTTAGGCTTAATTGCTGATTTTAAAAGATAAACCTGGCTGCTTCTCCTGCAGGTTGTGACCTTCTGGACAATGGTGTTAAATGGCCCTTTGCCTGGCACTCTGCAGAACTCCCCCCACGCCACTCTCCAGACAAGTGCCTGTGATGCCCTGTCCTCTATCTTACCAGAGGCTTTCAGCCTCCTGCAGGTAGGAGAAAACACCTTTAAATGTGCTGGTTTTGCCTTTGAAACTTTGTCCCTATCCACCAGATTACAGTAGTGTACAGCCTTTTAAAACTTAGAGGGAGAAAGTAAAGAAACCTTCCCAAATTTTTTTTTCCCCTCATTCTGAACATTGTGACTGTTGAAACCTGGAAAGGGCAATGTTGGGAGTAATTAGCCTGTCAGAACAGTTAAACTGTGGGTCACAGCAGCTGTTTGGCCCTGCCATGAATACCCAGCCTTGGCAGTGATGCACAGGAGATGGAGAACAAGAATTTCATGGCATGAGGGAGGGCTGAGGGATTGTTATTCTGCTGATTAATTCTTTGAAGAGCCAGCTGAGCCAACAGCCAGGGCCTGATGTTGTGCACCCATTTGCACATGTGTTTTTTCCCCTTGCAACACGAAATATGCTTTTAAACATGAAAGCCTTGGCAGTGGATCTCCCCTGCATTGTGCAGCTCCTTCTGTGTCACTGTGCCCTTGCTGGGGAGTGCTCTGCCAGATCTCATTTGCCCAGGAATTGCTGGTCTAGCAGTATCTCTGGAATTCTCCAAGTACAGCATGTACTTCATCCCCCTGTACTTTGATCCCATCCCCTCTCTTGTCCCTGTGGCCAAGTGGGGTCAAGTCAGTGCCCACTCTGACCTTTTGTCATGGGCTGGTGAACTGATAACCTGCCCAGGCTGAGCTCACCCTGCCTGCCTGGCCTGGTTAATGAGGGGCACACAGGGAAGGAAGGCAGGAGCAGCCCATCCTCTGTGTGTTAGCTCTGATGGGCCATTCCTTCTGCTTTGGATGAGAGTTAATACTTTGATTTCCTTCGTGGTCTTACCTGACAGCAGTGAGATGCTGTGTGCTGGAAGCATTCTGTTTCCTGGCTGGGCTCCTCAAACACTTCTCACTTGATCTAGAGCATGCTCTGAGCAGGAGCTCCTTCAGCACAGGGTCTTTCAGAGAATTTGTGTGTCCCTGTGGGACAGAGCTCCCCTCAGCTCCCCTGCTGCCACTGCTGCTCCTCTTTGCAGGGTGACCAGCAGATCCTGTGTGTCACATTGCTGCTTGGCCTGAACCACAGCGAGAACCCCCTGGTGAAAGCTGCTGCTGCCCGTGCCCTGGGAGTCTACATCCTCTTCCCGTGCCTCAGGCAGGTCAGAGCCAGCCCATTCCCTTCTTCTGAGCCACTTTATAATGAGCCATAAGGTGTGGAACATGGATTTGTTTGAAATTAATTCACTTTTATACTTTTATTTACTTAAATCTGCTAATACTGTAGCACATTTATCGTTTTCCTTACTGGCTCCAGACCTGCTCTTGCCTTTTGTGTGAGAGCAGAATCAGTGCAGCTTTAAGGGAGCTGCAGCAGAAGTGAGAGGAAAAGGAGGGAGGTCAGGATCTTCCCAGGCTCTCAGGGATGGAAGCTGGAGTGGTTAGGTTGGCACAGAGGAGCTGCAAGAGGTGAGGAGGAGCTGGGATGAAGAGAACAGCTTCAGAATTCTATGATTGCAACGAGTTTTTAATGTGAAGCCTTTAGTTTTGTTTAAAACTAAGAAATAAAGCTTATTTGGAGAAAAAAAAAAAAGCTGTTTTTTCTACAAATATCATTTTGGCTTGGCTGAGCTGGAAGATTAGTTTTTACTATGTAACCTTTAAGTGAATTTTTTTAATAAAAAAATATGCAGTAGCTGACTTTGGAGTTTAATTCCAAAATATTTTGAAAGAAAATCCTTTACCACAGGCACATGTAATGTGCCATAGAAGAGAAGATTAGACAGGCAGCTCAACAGGGAGTTTGGAGAAGCAATTACTTTCAGAGTGGGATTTGATGAGTATAAGGTTGGCAGTCCATGTAATTATGATAAAATCCAAAGTAACTAAATCACCGATGGAATTAAATAATCTGTTGAAGTTTTTCAGCAACAGCTACCCAAGAGTGGTGGACTTGGTCAGCATTCAGGCTTGGACTGTTAATTAAAGGTCAGGCAAAGCTGCAGAGAGCACCATGAGCTCATTAAAAGGTATCACCTAGAAAAGTAAATGAACAGAGCTGGTCTCTCTCTCTCATTTTTCCTGGAAAAACCAGAGTGTGTTATGAAGGGAATCACCTGTGTTTTGAGAACTTTGTAACTTTGCAGCAGTTTTTGCTTTGACAGGATGTGATGTTTGTGGCAGACACAGCAAATGCCATTCTGAATTCCCTCCATGACAAGTCTCCCAACGTCCGTGCCAAGGCAGCCTGGTCCCTGGGCAACCTCACAGACACCCTGATCATCAACATGTAAGTGACACACCCTGCCCTGGGTGACACCCCTCTGCCTGTCCCAGGTGTCACACAGGCCACACTCGTGGTCTGCAAGAGGACATGGCCTCAGGCTGTGCCAGGAGAGCTCCAGGTTGGACATGAGGAGGAATTTCCCCATGGAAAAAGTAGTCAGGCATTGGAAGGGGCTGCCCAGGGAGGTTTGGAGTCCAAGGAATGACTGGATGTGGCACTCAGTGCTCTGGGCTGGGGACAAGGTGGGGATAAGGCACAACTTGAACTCAATGCTCTGGATGAGCTTTTCCAACCAAAATGATTCTGTGATACTTAACATCAAAAAAAAAAAAGCTGAATTTTGGCTTGGATCCTTCTTTTTAAGCACCCTCTGCCTGTGTGTCTGCCAGTGTGTGACACTCTTGAAGCATCCTATATCCATCTGGGAACACCTTCCACGAGCCCAGCTTGCTCCAAGCCCTGTCCAGCCTGGCCTTGGACACTTCCAGGGATGGGGCAGCCACAGCTTTTCTGGGCACCCTCACAAGGATCAGATTTTTTTCTAATATCTGCTCTAAACCTACTCAGTTTGAAGCCATTCCTCCTTGTCCTGTCACTCTAAGGAGAGACTCTTTAAAAAAACTTTTCAGTTTTCCATTTCTTGTCTGTTGCTTGGTGTAATTACTTTTGTTCCTTTACTTTCAACATAGCACAGAAGTAAAATTAATAAATATTTAACCCTTCCTCAAGCCAGACACTGAGGGAAGCCTAACCTACTGTTACATTTTTAACAGGAAAATAGTTATCATATATTCCTGCTACAGAATTACCCCAGAGCAATTCCTTGCCCTCTGTTTTTTATTACAGACTTAACCATTGCTAACCAGCTTTCTTGCATTGATAGTTTGGTTTTAAATTAATAAACATAGTGGTCACATGCAGAAAGGTCTGCCTTATATATTAGCCTTCTAAAGAGTGAAGGTTGTTTGTTCATGGGCCTTTATAAAGGGTGGTATCACATCTTTGGGGATGGAGCAGCCGAGCTGGGTGTTCACAGGGTGCCTTTCCTGCCAGGGAAACCATGGGACAAAGCTTCCAGGAGGAACTTTCTGATCTCCTGCTGCTGAAATTGCTACGATCTGCAACAGAAGCATCCAAGGATAGAGACAAGGTAAGGCTGAGGGGAGGGTGGAGTTGGTGCAGTTAACTCCTACGTTAAAAAAGGAAAGGAAAAAGGCACCTTTTTNAATGCAGCAGCCCCTTTTTTTTTTTTTTTTTTTTTTTTTTTTTTTTTTAAGTCTCTTTGCCCCAGTGTTTGAGGGGAGCTGCAGCTCACATCCTCCCCTGAGGGCTGGTGTTCAGAGGTTTCCTGTGGTGTTTGAATTGCAGGGAATTTGATGGGCTTTCCCCAGTGCAGAGGGTTTTGGTTTGGTTTGTGGCCATTTGCAGAGAATGATCTTTGTGGTGGCATTTAGGAAGGCACAGTGTGATTCCAGCCGTGCTCCTTGCTGTCACAGCAGGCTGGAAATCAAACCTGCCAACAACCCAAAAACTGGAGAGGTTTTTGTGTGTTGCAGGTCAAGAGCAACGCTGTCCGTGCCCTTGGGAACGTGCTCCATTTCCTGCAGCCCTGCCACGTGGCCAACCCCAGGTTCAGGGAGGCCACTGAGGAGTCCCTGCAGGCCCTGATTGCCACGGTGGGCAGCGAGGCCACCATGAAGGTGCGCTGGAACGCGTGCTACGCGCTGGGGAACGTCTTCAAGAACCCTGCCCTGCCTCTGGGTGAGAGCCTGCTCCCCTGCCTGGGGAGCCTCAGCACTTGGGGGGCTGTCAGACCATCTCTGCTGCCAGTGGGGTGCAGGAGAAGGGGGGAAGCCAACGAAGCTGAGTCTTGCTGTCACAGCTTTCCCAGGGCTCTTCCCAGTGGAACACTCAGCTCCTTCCAGTGCAGGTGTAACTGCTGTGTTCAGCTGGATCTGTCATGTAAGGAAAGAGTGTGAGGGTGGGATTATAGCTGTGAATAAATGCCAAATGTCCTCTCATAAAACTTCAGGATATTAACTCTTTTAACTAATATTTA
Organism: Rhabdornis inornatus; assembly: GCA_013397075.1. Lineage (NCBI taxonomy): Eukaryota > Metazoa > Chordata > Aves > Passeriformes > Rhabdornithidae > Rhabdornis > Rhabdornis inornatus. The sequence continues at coordinate 494,341 of VWZS01009627.1, forward strand.
ATTTCATAACCCCCGATTCCCTCATTTAAACTACAATAAATTCAATAAATGTCAGCTCATTAAATATTCAAGAGACATTTATAATTTTGCATATTTTGGCTGATTAAAAAAGGGATTTTTTTGGGTTTTTTTTTTTTTTCAGGAGAGGCTCCTTGGGCCAGGCAAGCTTTCAGTGCCCTTTCCTCTGTAGTCAAATCCTGCAAGAACTTCAAAGTGCGAATCAAGTCAGCCATGGCCCTGTCCATCCCCAGCAAGAGGGAATGCTATGGCTCCACGGAGCAGTTCTGCCAAATCTGGAGTGCCCTGGTGGTGGCCCTGCAGAGGAGCGAGGACACCGAGGACTTCCTGGAGTTCAAGTACAGCTCCAGCCTCAGGACCCAGATCTGCAGGGCTCTGCTGCACTTGCTGCAGCTGGCCAGGAGCACGGACCTGCCCCTCATCGGGGGGAGCCTCAGGGAGCACGGGGAGGCCATCAAACCCTTGGTGCTGCAGTACCTGAGGTCCTCGGGGGAGGAGAACGAAACGGGAGCGCACACGGACTTGGGGGAGAGGGAGAGAGGAGTGCAGGGAGCCATCGAGCATCTCAGTGGGATAGAGAGAGAGCTGCAGGGCAAGGCCAAGGTGAGAGTGTCCCTGTACCTGGAGGATGTCCTGACAAACCACACCAATGCCCCAGAGCTGGCAGAAGCTTGAAGGAAATTTCAGTGACCAAAACTTCCACAGGGAACACTGAACTCTTGCACAGGACATCCAGAGGACGAGTTTCCTGCTGCTGATATTATTTTATTTCAGACTTTATTAATAATGCCTCTAGGACTTCATTTTTATATTATTATTTTTTACTGTTGTGTTTGGTGAGCTCTGCTGTTGCTCTCCCTGGGGCTGGTTTGTGCACTTTGCTGTCACAGCGTCGCCACTTGGAAAACAAACACCTTTTCCTCCTCTGTGTGTTTTATAAAGCTGCCTGTCCCTCAGCTTATCTCAAAGCATTTTATTCCTATTGCTGCAGGATCTAGAATCATGTTTGTAAAGCCGGGGGCTGGAAGAATTTTGTTTTTCAGAGCACTGCAAATGTTGTCACTCTTGTGTTCCTGCAATAAACCCAAATAGGCCAATATTTGAAGAATAGCTTAGAGCAAACACCCTTTGCCTTTACCTGTCTGTGTTCCTGTGTCATACACCTGGCCTGTGCCTGCCTGCTTCCTCCACTCATCCTGTCTTCCAAAAAAATCAAAATTCCTTGTTTCCACGTGGATGGTACTGTGGTGCTGAAGCCAGAAACTTCAAAGTAGATTCTCCAAGGCTGGAATTTTGTCTCTCCAAGCACCTCTGTGGGAGGTGCAGTGATGTTCTAACAGCACATGGATTCGTTTCTGGTTCTGGAGTTCTGTCCCCTTCCATTCCTTCCTGCTGGTGTAACTTGCTCTGTATTTGCTCTATGCTTACTCTGCTGATAGCCAGGGGAGTGCTGAGCTCTCTGATGTTGCTGGGGTCAAATCAGCACCTTCAGGAATGAGCAAGGCTCTGGGGCTCTCAGAGTTAAGTGCCTGCTGTCCTAACCCCGGGCTGGATGTTTGAACAGAGCTCAGGGCAAGCCCTGCCTGTCGTAAAACCTCTGGGGGATACAAAATTCATCTGCTTTGTTCTTCCACCCTCGCCGCTGGTTTCAGCAGCCCTCAAGTGCTGAGAATATCCAAAACTTCCTGGAGTAATGGAGCCTTTTTCAGGGGATGGATGAGGCCTGTTCTCTGCCAGGGATGATTTCTCCTGCTGTACCAGCCCCATGTGTGTGGTCAGGCTGGGAAAACCCTGGGATGGAGGCAGAGCTGAGCATCCTTGCTGGGCCCTGTCCTGGCTCTGCTTCAAGTGACACATTTGCACTTCAGCTTCACTTGCTCCTTTCCTCTCTGGCTGCTGCAGCTGTACCTGATCCCATCTTTGAGCTCCCACACCTGAACCAAGCCTGTGTTTCTCCACTGCTTTGGGGAGAAATCTGTGCCATAGCCACTGAAAGCACCACTTGGCCTGGATTCCTTTCCCAAAGTTGCTGGCATCTCTAGATCTGCCTCCATCCTGTACCAGCTGGAATGCTGGTGCTGAGGTGGCTGTGGGGTGTGGGAGCAGGGTGTACCTGAGCTGGGTGTGCTCCAGCAGCCCCATCCAATGTCAGGCTGTTCTCTGGATGGAGGAATCTCTGTTTTTATGCACCCCAGGAACCAGATGGGAGCTGCTGTTATTCCAATAGGGCATCACCCTTTGCCGACCCTCTGGGGACAAAGGGGTGTGCCCTGTGCCAGCCCTCACTGCCAGTGAGTGCCACAGGGCTGGATGCAGCCTCTGTCCTCCCTGGTGGGACACGAGGTGCTGGGGGCCGGGGAGAGGCAGCACCTTCCCCACCCTGGCCAAGGTTTTATTGTACTGCCTCTTTATTGTGGTGTTTACAAGCCAGGCCCTTTATAGGTTTTCCTATGAATAGTTCCAAGGAGAAGGTAATTACCTTATCACATGCAGGATGATTTATAGCCAAGGTGGCAAGGGACATTCAAGCTCCACATCGGCTCCGTTTGAAAGACAATCCGCCCGTTCTTCCACGGGGTCACTGGGTGGGGAAAACAAAAGGGCTTTAATGCCCGGCCTGATCCCAGCCCGGGGATGGCTCCTGCCTGAGCAGCCCCAGGGAGAATTTACCTGGGCTTGTCACCCACCTGCAGCCCCGTGGGTGCCCCTGGGGACACCTGCAGTGCTGGGCTCTGCCCTGGGACACGCAGCAAGGAGCAGCCACAGCGGGTCATGCACAGCGTCCCTCGCCTGCACCGAGCTGTTTTTATTGTTAGTTTTATTTTTAAATTAAATTTTTTCCATCCTTCCAGCAGCTGTCTCTATGACCGGGTGGCAGAGGCGGTGATTTATTTACCGATCACCCTGCGGCTGAGCATCTCCAGGCACCCGGGAGCGGCCCCGGACCACGAGGTGGCACCACGTCCCCGCGGCGACAGCAGCGACAGCAGCTGAGTGTCCCCTCGGTGGGGTCCTGGTTGTCCCCTCAGTGCGGTCGCGGGGGTCCCCCGACAGGACACGGGTGCCACCATCCACCCGCGCACCCACCGGGGTGTCCCGCAGCCCCGATCCGAGCGGGGCGCATTCCCCGCGGGATCAATGGAATCTTTTCCCTCCCGGTCACGGGTGGGACCGGTGGCTCTGTCCCCGGGGCTGTGACTGCGGTGTCAGTGACACCGGCCCGTGAGCAATGGGGTGGCGAAGGCAGGGGTGACTTTCAGTGGCGGGGTCAAAGGGAAGAGGCTGATCCTCAGTTCATGCCTGCTGTCTCTCCCATAAAAAATGGCCCCGCGCTATCTCCCAGGCCGTCCCTCCCTGGGACCCGCTAATTCGGTGATTTTTTTCCTGTCTGTTTTGCTTTTCTCCCCTCTGCAAGCTCCCGGCGCTCCCCCTCGGGCGGCTCCGGGGTCGCCGCTGATGGATGGAGCCGGCACGGAGGAGGCGGCGGCCGGCGAGGGGATTTGGGCACAGCCCGACCCTCGGTGGCCTGACCTGGCTGTCACAGCCACCCAGCCCTTCCCGGGGGCTAAAGCCGGGAGGGATCCCAGCAGGAAGGGTGTGGGCAAGGAGGGAAGGAGTGTGGAAGAAAATCGTGGGCACTGCAGCGGCAAGTGGGAATGGGGACAGAGATTCTAAAGGGGCTTGGAGAGCCCCGGGGAGCAGGATTGTCCCTGGGGTCATGCTTTTCTGTGCCACCCCCGGGAAAAGGGAGCCCACGCTGCTCCGGGGGGGTCCTCTGGCTCCCTGGGAGCCCAGACTGGTATTTCAGTCTAGACGTGCTGGTATTTTTTCAGTCCAGCAGATTTCCTTGATGGCCCAGCGGTGGAGCAGGGGCACGCTCGGCACGCTGGCACGGTGGCAGCTGCGGGGTGGGGGGTTCCCAGTGGGGCACAGCCTGGGCAGGCAACATCTCCCATCCCCGCTCCTGGAGCAGCAGGAAAAACGTTTCCATGGGAGGAAAAACTATGTGGAACTTGAAATTTGCTCATAAAGCCGGGCTTGCCGGGTGGGAGGCTTGCCACATCTTGCTTGAGCGCTGGCCCACGTGCAGAGGACTGTGATGGGCTGGGTGATTGAACAACCACCCCGTCCCTGCTGCCCCAGCTCTGCAGCACTGTTGGGATTGGGCTGGGTAAATACTTTGGGGGGCAACCAGCTCAGTGCTGCCAGAAGCATCAGTCAGTCCCCTCGGCGCTGCCACCGCTGGGCTGATGCTTTTACCAGCTGCTCGCCCAGGCAATGCCCCTCAGTGTGCCACCCATCCCATCCCAGGGGGGACAACAAAGGCAGCTTTCAGTGCCCTGGCCGTGCTTGGGCAGCCTCGGAGATGTGTGAAATTCGGCTTTGGCCCAGCTCCTTCCTGGAGCGGAACTGTTCTCAGCGAAACCGTCCCCACCAGCCGCCCTAATGGCTTTTCTCTGTGCGCCCGCATTAATGAACGCGAGGCCCAGCCTAATCGGGGGGAAGCCATGCAAGTAATTGCTTGAATTTTTAATTCGGGGTTATGATAGGGGAATCAAAGTCACACGGCAGCCGCTGAGGCCGCCCGCGGCTCCGCACCATTGACTCCCGCAATTTGCTTTTGATTTTTGCCCTCCCGGCTCCCCCCACGGCCCGGTGGGGACCCCGCTGGGGGCCGGAGCTGGACCCTCCCAGGGAGGGCACCTGGTGCAGAGAAATGTGCTTGGAGTGGGGGTCTCACCTGCAGCAGGGGCTGGGGTGAGCTGGGGTGTGCCCGTGGGGGGCTCTTGCCACAGGTGGGGACTTGTTGCCAGCCTCCAAGAGCATTTCCTTGTGGAGAGTTGGATTTTACTTTTCTTGGAACCTTTTGAATTTCTCTGGTTCCGTTGCAGCAGCTCTCACCCTCATCCTGGGGAGCCACCAGTGGGGACCCCCTGTGCAGGGCATGTCTGGTGCCACCATTGTCACAGAAAGGGCCAAGTGACACAGACACCCATGGCCGTGGGGTGACACGTGGCATGGTGGGGCTGGCCAGGTTTTGGGGCCTCCCTGTAGTGCAACTGGGACTCTGAACACTGAAGCTGCCCCAGATTTGGGACCCCTGTCCTCAGAGAGCTCCTCCAGCCCTGAGCATCCCCTGGGCCTTGGCACTGGCCACACTGCTTTTGTTTTCCCAGAAAACAGCCCCACGTCCCTGCTGGTTCCAGCTTGCTTCCTCTGCTTTGCCTTAAAATTAATAAAGAGTCAGAGGACGGACAGCAAAGCAGAATGGCATCTGTGCAATGTCCCTGTGGGGACACAGTGGCCAACAGGGCCACCCTGCCTGGCACCGGGATCAGGGTGCAACGAGAGGAGCCACAGGGCCAGTGCCACACTGGCCATGGGGCACAGCCAGGGGTGGGACAGTCCCCATGGGCACAGGGAGCCTGGCTGTGCTCAGGGACCCTCTGCCTGCCCAGCTGTGCCCCGTGACCCCGTGTTTGGGGTTTGGGCTGCTGTTGTGGTGTTCCTTGTGCCCCGATCCCATGGCCAGATAGCATTGTTTGCCCTGACACGTAAGTGACAACCTGCAAGAGCTCTGGCATGGATTCCGACCGCTCTCCTGGCCTGCCCCAGCGCCTTTTTATTGCCCAGCAGAACTTGTTTTGCTGTGGCAGCGAAGCAGAACCTGAGTGTGAGCTGGAGCTGCGGGGGGACGTGTGTGTGGCTCACGGTGGGTGCTGGGTCACGTCCGCACCCCTGCAGCCACAAACCCCCCCTGCAGTGGGTCCCTCTCCCCACAGCTGCCCAGCCCCAGCCCTCCCCTCCAGCTCAAGACCTGGGGGAGCTTGAGGGAAGCACCCAGGCTCTGAAAATGGGGTTTGGGGGGGACCCAGAGTGAGGGCATACTGCTGTGGTGGGAAGGCCACCAGTGCAGAAGGGCACGTTGTCATGGCCATGGGCTGGGGACAAGCTGAGGTGGTCCTGACCCCCACTGCCTGTCCCCTGGCAGAATAAAGGGACACCAAGCAGCCCCAGAGGGGTCCCACCTGCAGGTGAGGGGCCAGCAGCCCCTCTGTGCCCCCCCAGAGCAGCAGAACCTCGGCACAGGATGAGAGGTGAAGACGGATTATGAAAGTGTTTCTTTGCTTTGCTTTTGAGAAAGGAGAACTTCAAAGGGGCCATTTATCACCAGACAAAGAGAGTCGCGAGTTATTTGCAAAGTGTAAGGGAGAAACATTAATTTTCAGCGTGACAGACAAACGTTGCTGCTGGGTGTCCTCCTGCCCACCCCATCCCAGCAGGTCCTGGCTGGCTCCTGTCCCCTCATGTGCCAGTCCCAGCTCCAGTCTCGTCTCCTCCACCTGTGCCAGGTGGACCTGCAGGGCTCTGGCTGAGGGATGTCCCCAGGGTGATGCATGTCCCCAGCACGGGTGCACCCACACGGCTGGAGGGGCAGCAGGGGGGCTCCCCATTGTCCCCCCGGTGCTGACCCTGCTGCCAGCCCTGCCTGAGTGCTCCTGTGGGGTGAGCCCAGACATGGTGGACTCCAGATGGGGATAAATCCATGCCCTTCAACCCATCCCTGAGCCCCAGAGCATCTCTTCCTGGATGATGCCCAGGTTCATGCTGGCTGTGCTTGGAGCAGGGGACACACAGGTGGAAGAGGAGTCACTTCCACACCAAAGCCTCGCTCTGTAACTTGGTGACAGCTCAGACATGTCCCTTTCCTGGGACCAGCGTGGGTTGTGCAGCACAGCCCACGATGGGATGTCTGTAGGGTGTCAGTGGGGTCTCTGTGGTGGGGGCTGTAGGGGACAGGGACAGCAGGGCTCAGCCCAGGGATGGGGCACCTAATGGGGTACCCTAATGGGGCAGCCTACAACTGAGCCTCTCTCCCAGAAGCTCTGCAGAGGGAGAGCCAAGGCTCTGTCCATGATCTGGGAGGGACAAGACAAGCAAAAAGGTAATTTGCATCCTAAACAAAAGTGCCAACCTGAGTTCCCTGGAGGGTGAAGGTGGCGCCTCTGTGGGGTTGGAGGCTGTGAATCTCGGGGTGTGGGGTATGGGGGCTCCCTGTGGCCCTGCTGAGCGGGGCAGGCAGCTCTTCCTTTCATGTCTGATCCCTCCCGAAACCACAGCTTCCCTTCGCCCCGCGCGGGGATCAACCGCGGGTCATATTTAATAAAGGTGGGGATGGGAGAAGGCTCCCATTACATCAAAACATTACATCACTGCGGTGTGGGAGAGGCGGAGGCAGGCAGGGAATGCAAAAATCTCAGCGCAAGTGGGGGCAGAGGAGAAAAAAAAAAAAAAATCTCTGTGAGGGGGTTTTAATGTTTTGGTGGGAACTCTTGCCCACTGCCCGCGAGGTCAGAGGCGGTGTCTGCACGCGCTCAGGCGTTAAATGAAACTCAGGAAAAAATGAGAGGCAGATACGAAACGCTCAAAGCGCGTCCGTGGCAGAAATCCCCCGGCGCTGCGCCCGCCCCGCTGGCTCGCAGGAAAGGTCCCAGCAGTGCCCTGTGGCTGCTGTGTCCCCACTGTGCCTTGGTGCCAGGGTGGGCACGAGGCCCAGTCAGGACAGGGAGGTGCCCTGGCTGCTCTGGCAGATGCAGCCGTGCAGTGCCAGGGGCAAAGTCCCCCAAAGTGCCGTGAGCCGTGCCCGTGGCTGACCCCGCACTGGCCGCTGGCACTGATGGCTCTGCTGCCCGGTGGGAGCTTGGCTGGCTCAGGGTGAACACTGCTGGCCTCTCTGTGGTGATGGAGGAGGATGTGGGTATGGAATTGCCTGGACCAGGCAGTGGGATTGTTGTTCCCTCCTTGTGAAGGGATGCGCTGCTGGTTTGGAGTCTTTGGGATGATGGGCAGCGGGAGCTGAGGCCATTCCAGCCCTGGCCAATGCGGGCTGGCTGCGAACCAGGTGTCTTCGGAGGGTTGAGGGGCAGAGCAGAGCATGCTCAGATTAAAAGAGCATGCTCACATTAAACAAAACCCTCCCGAGGCAGCCGCCCTGCATTCCCAGCCGCGGTCTGAGAACCTCCCTGAGAGCTCGGGCTGATGCTCCCGCCAGGCTGGGGCTGGGAAACTATGTGCTCCCAGCCCCGAGGGGCACCCACGGCCCCCCGAGCCGTAATGACCATGCTCTTCTGCTGAGAGGAGTTAATGAGCTGTGCCGGAACGATGGGAAAAGGCCGCTCGCAGTGACATCGCTCAGAGGAGCGGGGCGTGGAACAAGGGGGAAGAGCAATGGGGTGAGAGAGATGGACCAGAAAACGATATCCACTTCATTAGCCAGGTGGTTCCAAATGTGTGGAAACAGGACAAGGTCCAGGGCACCCACTGTGACAGAACATTATTATCATGCGATGCCATGAAGCCTGTGCAAAGACCAAGTCAAAGCTCACCAGCCCACTTGAAAGGGAAAGGGGATCTTCTCGGAACAGGAGCCAGGCTGTTCCCAGGGTGGGGGTGTCACAGCCCGTGCCGGGGGGTCTGGGCGCTCAGCCCAGCTCCTGCTCTCTCCTGGCACCTGCAGAGCCTCCCACAAACTGCCCTGGGCAGGAGCCTGTGAAGGGGCAGCCTGGGGGACACAGCGGGGATTGGACACGTCCTGGTGGCACTGAGTGGATGCTCGGGGCTGGCAGAGGTCCCTCAGCCCCACGGGTGGGTGGTTTGGTGTCTCTTCCATCACCTGGGATATCTGGAGAATTTTGGGGTGATCAGGGACCTGCTGTGGTGTGAAGGATGAAGGCACCTGTGGGTGCAAGGACCTGGTGGGCATGTGCCACTGGGGGAACAGTCACCAGTAACCTGGTCCCTGCACCCTACAGACCTTTGAGCTGGGGAGCCCCTCAGCCTCACCCCAAGGATTCACACAGTGCCACACAGATGTGAGGGAGCTGCTGTCACCTCCCTGTGCAGCCTCAGCACGTGGCACCAGAGCTGGGAATTCACTTGGCTGGGCTGAGGGCTCCAAGCTGGGAGCCAGGAAGGGGCTTTTTGGGATTTTTCAGCCCTCTCTTCTCTAGGTTGTGCTCAGGCTGCCGTGTGCCAATGACAAACCCTGTGTGGCCATCGTGTGCTCATCCACAGCCTTCCTCCCAACGCACGGAGAGGTTTCCTGCTCCCTTTAGGTGGCTGATCCCCAGCATCCCACTGCTGCCCGTGGCTCTGCCCCATCCCCCAGAGGGCAGGAGGGCTCTGAGGGTGCTGTGCTGCCATCCTGGCCCCGAGCTGCTCCTGTTCCAGAAACAGGAATGGTTTTATGGACAGTTCAGCCTGTTCAGCCCGTGCAGCTCCTGACGCTGCTCCCACCGGCGGGCACAGGCTGTTCCCTGCCGAGCCATGGGGATTTCCCTTCCCTTCCCTCTCCCTGGCTCTGCAGGATCCCAAACGGCCACCAGCTCCCCAGGGTGTTTAACTGAGAGGGGATCCGTGGCCAGTGGTGTCAGGGACCAGCAGCTGAGCTCCTGAGGGGCTCTGAGGCTGCATTTGGGGTCTGGTGGCTGGCAGGATTTTCTGTGTGTTTTGAGATGGGCAGGTAACTCCAGGTGCCCTGGAAAAGTCTGAATCTGGGCTGGGAGCACTGGGTTTAAAGCTGTTGGCCTTTGCCAGGGCTGCCATTCAGGTGCCAGCCAAGAACAGCAGGAACTGGAAGTGCTTTGGGCAACTGGGCAGTCATGAGTGGAGATTCCAGGCCTGCCTTCCCCTGAAGGGTCTCAGGCTGTGCTCTGGGTGTGGTGCTGCCTCTCGTCTTGCGCCTGCTTTGATTTAAGTGAATCTGTGGATCTTTGGGACTTGGCGCATTCACAGCAGTAGGAAAATCAGGTTTTGTTCAGATCCCAGAGCACAGCTTGGATCTCTTCCTCTGCCCATCCCCAAACCTGTTCCCTGCTCCCAGCCCTGACTGCTGCCAAGGGTTATTGGGGGCTTCGTGTGCCCTGCAACCCCTGTCCCCGCAGTGTCCCCTTTGCTCACGGAGTGTCCTTCCACATGAGCCCGTCCCCAGAGCTGCCCCACAGTGGGGTCCACGACCCTTGGGGATGCTCCCCTGGACCCTCACAGCCTGTTCCTGCTCCGTGCCAGGGCTTGGGCAGCAGGACCCCCACACATTAGAGGACACATGTGTGTGTCCATAGGAGACACATGTGTCTCCTCCTTTAAGGGGGAGAAACCTCAGGGGTTCTCAGCTTGGCCCCGGGGTGGGGAACACGGGCAGAAAAAGGCGCTCCCTTCCCGGGGTACCACCAGCAGCTGGACCCCCGACGGCAGCCGGCTCTGGGGCGCTCGGAGCCACCGTCCCGTGCGCTCCGTCCCGCCCGGCGCTGCCCCCGCCGCTCCCCCGGGGCCTCCCGCCGGCAGCGAGGCAAAGTCCGCCCCGGCGGGCGCTAAGGGCCGGGCCGAGCCGTGCCGGGCCGGGGCGGGGGCCGGAGGAGAGGCCTTGGCGCTGATTTGCATAAGGTATAATGCCTTATGGTGGCGGTCATGGCTTGGTAGAGCGCGGCCCGCGGCCCGCAGCAGCCGCGGCCGGGGCGGAGCGGGGAGGAGGGAGGCGAGCGGCGGGCGCGCCGCGGCCCCGGGAGGAGGGAGGATGGTGTCCCAGCTGAGCGCCCTGCAAAGGGAGCTGCTGGGCGCCCTGCTCAGCTCCGGGGCCACCAAGGAAGGGCTGATCCGCGCCCTGGAGGACATGGTGCCCGCCGCCGGTTTCGGCGTCAAGCTGGAGAACCTTCCTCTGTCTCCCGGCGGGCCCCCCGACGGCAGGGCCGCCCTCCCGGCGCTGGCCAACGGGCACGGCAAGGGCAAGCTCTCGGGCGACGAGGGCTCCGAGGACGGCGACGACTTTGACACGCCGCAGATCCTCCGGGAGCTGCAGTCGCTCAACACGGAGGAGGCCGTGGAGCAGCGGGCAGAGGTGGAGAGGATGATCAGGTACCGGCACCGGGCGGTACCGGCACCGGGCGCACCCCGCGCCGCGCCGGGGTCCGCCCGCAGGCGCTCGGTCCGACGGCCCCGGCCCCAAGCGCCCTGGCCCGGGGGTCGTTCCCGGTGTGTCCCACCCGGTGAGGGGTCCCGGTGCTCCCCTGCCCGGTGTGTCCCACCCGGTGAGGGGTCCCGGTNGGGTCCCGGTGCTCCCCTGCCCGGTGTGTCCCACCCG
>VWZS01009631.1:6626-91345 GCA_013397075.1 Rhabdornis inornatus
CAACGTTTAAAATTTTATTTAATCTTAAAGATCTCCCACACAGTCGCGTATTAATCGCCTGTTCGTGCCCTAAATATTTTGCCTAATTTGCGGTCGTTTTCTAATACTAAGCACTCCGGTCTGCTTGCCTGATCGTAGTCTTGAAAGTACAGATATACAATCGCAGTGCATGGTTTTTCCTCCTTGATCATTGCCAACAATAGTAGGCAGATTAAGAGTTCGCGATTGCAAGCTCTTTCCTCACCTCCTCTTCCTCCTCTTAATTGGATTATTTTTAAGTTGCTTTGAAAATAATAAACTGCAGGTAACGCGGGTCTGGACATGGAGGCAACTAACTTCGGACCAAATAAGTGCAAATAAGAATCTCGCAGAACAAAAGTTAGGTTTAAATTGCTATGTCTTGGCTGGGGGGGGGGGAGGCACGAATATGTCAGAGGAGCTGTTGCAGTAAAATGTAAGCACATCATCTTGGAGGGGGTACAGCGTGGTGGGCGTATTGTTGGCTCAGGAGGGAGAGAAAGATGTATAATTTAATGGTATATACAATCCACTGATCCTATTACTATCCTCCCTGGAGCTCTTGTTAGTTTCAATGGGAGTGAGTGAAATTGACATGGACTTGCATTCCTGGTCATGTGCTTTTTTTCCCCCCTTTCTTTCTTCTCTTGTGATCTGAGATCCCCTTTTTGTTGATGTTGCTTTCCCACTTAATTATATGCATGTAGGTTAAATGAATACCTGACGAAAGGGCCCACGTTTCAAGGCAGTGACATTTGATAGCTGAGAGGAAAAGTGGCTTTAATGAAAAGCAACCTTTGGAATTCCTGCTTGTGAAAAATCCAATTCAGCTTTTTGTGCTGCCAGCAAGAAATGATCAGTAGCACCAGTGTTTATGGTATGTCCGTTTTGGGATCTACTTCCTTTGCATCTAAATAGCAAAGACAAATTTAAATAGCATGATAACGCACCGAGGACTCTGCATGCAAATATTTTGTAATAAATAGCTAATGTTTAATAGTATATTTTCTTGTGTATATATAAGCAATTTTTTTCTCTTGCTATCATTTGTTTATCATTTCTGCTTTGATTATGGCATTAGTTTTGTCCATTGTATTGATCTCAGTTGTAAAACCTGAAGTTGCATGTTACCAGCAGTGCACTATACACACCACTGAACTCCAATGGTATGTAAATTAGTAAAACTCGGGGAGTGGAGAGGGCAAAAACGTGTAGCAATGAATATATACACCTACACATCTATGTGTTCATACATACATGCCTAAAATGCATCTTTTCCTTTTGTAAACTAGTATTTTTTTAGTAGTTATTTAAACTCAAGCTGCTTTTCCCTCTCTTACTTCCAGTGTTATCATCTGCTAGAGATTCTAACTGATGTGGGGTGAGGGAATGTTTTGCATGTAAACAAACAAAATTACTGTTGTGGCCGAATTCATAATACAATTTAATAAGGAGTATTTTATGCTCAGTTTACAAGTGTCTAATTCACACTGCTCTGCTCTCAATGCTTAACAGAATGAAATAATCAGGTGCTGAAACTGGCTTCATTTTAATGGTCACTCTCCAGCCCCCCACGCTGCCCCCTCCTCCAAAAAAGTCAGATAAAATGGAGCATGGGGAATTTCAATAGAGCTCCGTGTGGTGCATTAGAAGCACCTCTAGGTATGCAGTTAAGGCTAAGGAAGTAACAACAAAAGTGACTATTAGTCTGTTTTGTGCAGCCAAAAAAGGGGGTATGTTCACTTTTAATTGTGTGTGATAGTAACAAATAAGGATGGAGAGAGACCCTAGGAGAGAGAGAGAGAGTGTGCATGTGTGTGTGTGTGTGTTTGGGATAAGGGGGAGGTCTGGCGTGTGTGGCTGATGATCTCGTAATAACATATCTGAATGCAAGAAAGAAATTGAGAGAGCAGTTGCACAATGTACATTCCTATTTTGGTGTTGTAGGTGACTGTATTGCTAAACATATCCCAGGTGCTATATGATGGGAATGATCTGATTGCATTTTGCATTTAGAACTTGTTGACTTTGGAACGATCAATAAGGCAACTGTTTATTTTAGATGCACATAATTTGCTCTGAGAAATGTTTTAAGGAGAAGAGCAAGCAAGCGAGAGCGGAACATTTTTTTTTTCTTTTTTTTTTTTTTTTCCTAGAGCTGTTGGAGCAAATGTGATTGCCAGATGGGAGATTTCCCTCTGTGATGTTAAAGCTGTAATATATATTCAGAGCAGATTGGACTGCTGCTTGTGATGAGGAGGATATTACATTTATAAATTTTAAATCGGGAATCGGACAGTATGCTGAGAGCTGAAATTGGATGGTGTGGATGGTTTGGACTGTTAAATGCAATTCCCAGATAATAATAATAATTATAGTAGCAGTAATATATGTATGTATAATAAACATGATACTATTAGGCAGCTATATATATTCTATGGTGCTTAAGTATATGTTTCCAATATGACTTCCCTCTTTCCTTGCTTCCCTTAAATGTTAAGGATTGAGGGTGATGGGGAGGGGGGATTTAAGAGCCCACTGTTAGGAGAAATCAAATATAATCGAGTTCCTGTTTGAGGAAAAGTTTTGCTAAAATTCCTTCTGCAAATTCATCTCTTTCTGAGTTTTTGTTTTGCCCGTGCATGTGGCCTGACAGTGCCACAGTCCTGAAAGACTGGAAAGTGGGAGCTAGTCACACTCGAGCAGCTCTGCTGTTGCAAATTAAAAGTGTGTTGTGGTCAGGAAATGAAAGCTACAATGTCTCTTTTGAACAAGTCGTTTATCAAGAGAAACATCTATCAAGAAGTGACTTGTCACATTGATCCTCTAAAAGTTAGGTCCGAAGTAGAAGCTGCTTTGATGTTTTTGATCCCAAATTTATAAAATTGAGAAAGCTGGAGAGAGTAGAAGTGATTTGCACTTAAAAATTGCTCAGCTTTGGGCGTGACAAAATCAAGTGTCTCTGATATAAGAGCTGGTAAACTAAGGAGGTATCGGATCTTCTACCTATTTTTTATTTTCACGTGGAAACTTTAGCTTTGCCACACAAGCAATTTCTTTTCATGCTTCTAAAGATCCTGTTTGTATGACTCTCTCTCTGCATTATTTCGTCGGGGATATTTTCTTGCTTAGGAATACATCTGTTGCTTCCAAATGGAACCTTTTTTTGTTGTCTTTTTGATGGTATTTATAGAGTTCTACTTGAGAAGGCAATTTTTTTCCTCTCCTCTCAGTCTTGTTTCTTCTATTGGTAATCTCAGTTTCCACCTCTCATCCCTGTGAAGCAAAGTTTCTTTTACTGCCAAAGTAATGTTAATTGCGAGTAAGGTATATTTGAGGGTATCTGTTTGCATAGCTTAAAACATCTTAAGAGTACTGCTAACTGTGTCTTCCCCTTCTGATTCTCTTTTTCTATCCATTTTTAGCACATGAACCATGTTTTCATTCTCAACAGGAGCAGTGTATTTAAAACTGAATGTAAAGTTGAAGTTTCAAGTAAAAAAAAAAAAGACTAAAACAAAGTCTGAAACTGATCTTTTATCTTTCTTTATTTTCAACCATCGAAATCGTTTAGCAACTTCACTAAAAAAGTTTTTCATTTTGCATAAAGTTTATGTTTGGATTAAAAAGGGATCCCTTTGAAGGAACAGGGGTTTGGTGTTTGGTTCTTGTTGGGTTTCTGTTTTCTGTGCTTTTTTTTTGGCTAGGGTATGAGTGAAATCTTCGTTAAAGCAGGATGCTTTGACTTCTTTTCTTCAGTGTCGTAAATGAGACTAACACTGCTTATGAATACTTGATAGAGACCCATTTGAAAATAGGCAGCAAACAGCAGAGTGGTGGGAGTTTTGGTGAGTGTTATGGTTGCTAATTAAT
Organism: Rhabdornis inornatus; assembly: GCA_013397075.1. Classification (NCBI taxonomy): domain Eukaryota; kingdom Metazoa; phylum Chordata; class Aves; order Passeriformes; family Rhabdornithidae; genus Rhabdornis; species Rhabdornis inornatus. The sequence goes on from VWZS01009631.1 coordinate 10,518, forward strand.
CATGTTTGAAATGAAGGAATCATAGCATGGTAATAAAGGCTCATTGTTGTTTGATGTTTGTAACAGGATGTGACTCCTACATGAATCTGGTGGGTATGGGGGTTTTGTTTTTATTTCCTCCTGTCATAATAAGATACTTTCACTATGAGATCAAATTGTTTTTATTTATTGCAACATTGTGAAAGTACAGGGATGTTTGCTTATCATAGCAGCATTTTAGAAATATGAAGAGTGTCTTATTATTGATATTTTCATTATACAATTCATGGGAAAAATGGCTAGTCTTATGTCATTAGCTGTTCTTTAAGCGTTTTTATAGTTAAGCAGAGCCAAATATTTTGTGTGGTTTATTTTCTCGATTTAAAAAGCTCTACTACTTTTTTTTCTTATAATTGAAAAATGGCACTTGATGAACTTTTGTGCCCTACTTGCTTATGCGTGTGTAGTAAGGGATAGCACTAAAAATATATTCCAGAATAGTTTGTATACTAGCCCTTTAAAATTTAAACTGTAAAACACTTGGATGGTGTTTTTGTTTTCTTGGGTTTTTTTTTTTATTATGGCTCTTATTAGATGTGTCATCTTTGGGCTTTATTTTTCACCTCTCTGTTAATAACTGCTATATACGATGGAGAGAGAAGCTCTTTCAAACTACAAAGCTTTAGTTTCAAAATTTAATAAGGCTATTTTATGCTGCATGAACAAGGTTTCGAATCTGCTGTTTTTTAGCTACTCTGTTTCTTTTTAAAATGTAATTCCTAGAGGAGAATTATTCTGTATGGTTCCTGTCAATAAGTTTATTCAATGAATGCATACAAGAAGCATTGAATATAATGACTGATCTTTCTGTAGTCTTAATCATCAATTAATAGGCTTATCTGCTTGTTAGGAGTGGGTTTAATGGTACAGAATCAGCATGAGATCTGTCTGTATAAAACACTTGTATGTTGTTTATGACAGACTGAGTTTTGATCTCGCATCCCCAGATCTAATAATAGAAATATTTGGCTCTTTGCCCTCAATCAATGTATCTGTTAACAGAAAAAACTTCGCACAATACTTTCATAAAGTGCTGGATGTATTGATACCGAGTTGATAAATTTAATTACTGGGGTTTTACATTGATTCATTGATCTTATGATTGGAGGAAATTGTTCTGCAGACATTTCTGAAGTATTGAGGAATATTGTATGTCCATAAAGCTTGATTAATTGATAAATCAGCACTTTTTTTTCCTTCTCAGTTATTGATAAGACATAAAAATAACTGTAAAAAGAATTTGGAATAAGCTAATTAGAAATTCTCATGTATCACTAACAGAGCAGATGAGAAGCAGTACTGTGGAGGTGAAAAAAATGAAGTTTGAAGTGGCATTGTGCCTGTGGGGCCCAATCCTTAACTGGTGTAAAAAATATTTAGCTTTAAAAAGATACAATAATTTACAGTTCCTAGAATCTGGACCACTGTGGCTTTTTTGTTTGATTGTTGTTTGTTTTGGTTATGGTGGCTTGTCTTTTTTTTTTCTTTCTCAGTACTGTTCTTTGAGTCATTGGAAGCTGTTTTAAATTAGATATTATGGGTGTATGGAATTTTAGATAAGGATCTGATCCAAAATGAATAATATAGCTATAAAAGCAATTTGAAGAGCCGTAAATTCAGGATTGCGTATCCCTGATATTGTTGCAGAGTATTAAAATCTTGCTGCTAGTGATGCTATCCTCTAAGTGAAAACTTATCTTCCTTATGGGAAAGATGACTTCAGGGAACTCTTGGCTGGGAAAAGGCCCATAGGTGGTTTTTTTTTCTGTTGTTTTTTTTTTTTTTCTCCTAAAATAATAATTTAAAAAATCCAATACGTAGAATTAGTTGAAGAGATATTTTCCAGGTGAAAAACCTTACGGGAGTGCTTGGCTCCATTTCGGTGAGGTATGCGACCTTTTCACCCTATGTCAATGATATTTTTATAGAGTGTGTGAGAAATGCGGGTATAGAGAAAATTCCTTAAGATCATTCAATTTTTATTTTTTCTTAAAAAAAAAAACCAAAAAACAATCAAAACAACGTATAGATCTCCCTTAATGAAGCTGATGAAACTGTATTCCTTTAAAGGATAGTAGCTAATAGAGAGAAACAGAGGCAACCACTTGCCAGATGTTACTGCAGGTTCGACAAATACAGACTTATCCTTCAAGGAGCAGGGAATCCTATGCTGGAGGTGTAATGGAGGTCAAAGGAACCCTAAATCTTTCAGTCCTTTGCTAATTGTACCTGCTATCCCCTCGATTGACATGTTAAAGAGAATGCATATATATATTAATGTTTCTTAGACGATAATTTGTATTTGCAGCAATCTACTAAACACAAGTGGACTTCACTACTATTGCTTCTAAATACATGTTGGGGTTGGCCTCGCTGTGTGATAAGTGAGGGAAAATGGAGAGAGAAATAGTTGGTTAGTCTTGGTTACCAAAATCTTGAGAAAGTGAGGGAGAGGTCGGGCTTTGACAGGTCAGTTTGGGAATGGGAAGAATACAAAAAAGTGTTATGTGCAGAAAGCACCACTGATTAAGGATGTCTGCAGTGATGACAATGTGGAGTCTCTGCTTTCGTTTTGCTGAGCTCTGTTGCTACGAGGTATCGGCACACACAGAATGGTAATAACAGTATTGTGTGTCTGTTCTGATAGTGCTGGGAATGGTACCTGTCAAACATATCATAACACTCAACTATCTCTTTAATCATATAAGCAACACTCCTTACTACAAAAGCTATTGTATTTGTACAGTAGAAAGAACAGCCATACATTATTTGAATAATGGACTAAAACTTTGTTCTTTAAACCATTTTTCTGCAGAGAGGAAAAAGTTTCATGTGTCTTGGCTATAATTAAAAATAATACAGCTACAGATGACTGTTGTGCCACTGGTTAATTTTTTTTTTCCATAATAGTCTATTAAATGTGCAGTCTGATATGCCATGCAATACTGAAATAGCAATTGCCAGTCATATTATTTAACTGTAACTGAGAAACTCTTTTCTAACTTCTTTTATAGTGTAGCTACTGCTAGCATGTTAGTTAAATTTCAAATACCCTGAAAGGTATGTGGACAAAATGCTGAGATTATTTTGATATGATAACAAACTTCAGTGATGTAAGTATGTTTTTGTTCCAGATTCCTTGAAATCATGTATTGCCTGGATGTTTTGTTGTCTGTTTTTATCCCTCTGTATTCTGCTTTTAATCTGTCCTGTACTCTTTGTTAAAGCATGTGGCTCACCTTCTGTAGATGAATTGCTCAATGTTTGAAGATGTATGCCACAGTTTATTTTGTGTGATATTTTAGAATGTGTGCATATGTCAAGCTGGTTATAGATTGGTGACGATAAATTGGTTTGAGTAATATGTATCTTATTTGCATTATTACTTTAGCAGTAAGAGCATACTGTGGTCAAACTTCATGAACTAAGATAGCGGTCTCACATCTAATTAAGCAGGATCTGAATGAATGATTTTCTGATACAGGTCACAATTGAACTTTTTGTTTCTCTTCTTCAGTGTGATCAAATGCTTAAGGGACACATTAAGGCATGTTTGCGTAACTCCTGCTAATCTGAAGGGAATTTGAAAATGAATATTGAGAGGAGATGGGAGAGAGGGCCGAACCTGTTGGGTCACAGGGATTTGTGGCAGGAACGTATCTTCATGTTTTCATTCAAGTTATTATTTTTTTTTTGTCTGATTTAGAATAACAGCTGTTTGCCTTTTAATATGTTGGAAACAACATCCCTATTTTAATCTGAGATGTTTGTTCCTTTTTGTCTCCTCCATTCTAGCATACAAGCAAGTCATTAATAAAGCATTTATACAGTGATCTTGAATTATCACTTAATAAAACTGAAAACTGTAGTGTTACAAAAATATTCCTAGACAGTACAACTGATTTTGTGTGCTTGTGTTCTGGAGACATGGTGAGGGGAAGAGCCAACAATTACTTTATATTACTGAATGACAGCAGAGGGTGGATGGGAATGGTAAAATTATAGGCAGAGATTATTAAACCATGACAATAGTATCAATATTGACATTTAAAATATTATGAACTGATAGCCCTACTGTACAAACTGCTGTGAGAGCTGTGCTATCAGAGAGGTGGAAGTAGCTATTTATATGCCTTTTGGCTCAGTGTGGTCATGTTCAAAGTATGAACCTACTCATCACAGATTCTGAGAAAGTGCAGGTTAACATCCTCTGTGTTCTTTAGACCTATCTGATTACTTCAGCCTCCTGTGTTGACACAGAGAAAGAAACAGCTAGATTCTATGCTGGAAGAATAAGGTTTGCAAGCACTGACTGATACTAGGTATCCCATTGTGATACCTAAACCAAATTTTAAAAAATCAAGCATCCTTTTCAAGTTAAACTTGAGAAACAGAGAAAGGAACAGCAAAGATGTTTCTGAACACATTTGAAGGAGCACCATTTACTTTCAAAAGAGATCTTTCCCATCACTTGTGGATAGCTCCACCATGAAGAGCAATATCAAAAGATCTCAGAAAAGTAACTATTCTTTTATGTCTTTGGGAACTCAGATGCTTACAAGATTGTTTCTGAGAAAGAAAAGAATTGATCCTATTTTCAGTCCCTTGTTGTTGGCATTTGTGGACCACATGGCTATATAAAGTATTGTAGAAATATACTCTTAGTATGTGGATACAATTCTGTTTCCCCTTGCAGCTCTAAAATAACAGTGCAATGTGGCTGTGTGAAAACTCAGTTTGGACAATGTTTTTATTAATTTGTTTTGCACTATATAAAATTGTTTTATTTGATATACATATGGAGTTTGCTGAAGATCTTTAAGCTCACCTAATAGGTCACCTGCATTATTAAAGCAAAGAAATTAAAATTAAAATAGTCTGTGTTGTTTTTTATAAAAATATAGACTTAAAGTCACCTGTGATAATTTTTGAACTGGATATCCATTCAATTAGAAAACTGCTGGGTTTAAAAGTCATCAAATTTAAACCATCAGCATTCAGTTATTTTTAGTATGGAAGAAGACTATAAAATTATTAACTCTTCAACTAAATGAACACTTGATATACAAAATTAAGTAGTTTTCTGTTTACTGATGTTAGACCTTTATACCATAAGGCTTTATATTCACATCATGACTATAGTGGTACTGTATTGAGCATACTATAAATAAGCAGATCTTTCATTTTAAAGATAATAATTTTTCATGTGTTCAAAGAATTTCTGATAATTTTTTATTTCTTGCTCTTTGCCTTTAATAAAAGCTGTAATAAGTATATTTTGGAAACTGTTCATGCTGCAATTAACCTTTCTTAATCATTGATTTTCATTTTGTTCTTTGACTTTCATTCATTGTATTTCATACTCCTGTCCTGTGTAGGCATTCTTTATACTACAACAGTGATTTATTTTTCCACTTTCAGTTTAAAAAACTTTAGTGGTAACATGAACCATGGTGGGTAACCATGGTCATCCCATCAAGCAATGTTACTCAGATTAATGTCAGTAAACCCTACGTAACGAGGGGTACGAGGCACTTGTCATTACTCTGTTCCTAGCATTTGTTGGTGTGGCAGCCATATCAAAGGCACACCTTAACATGTAGAGAATATATTTGTTGAAACACATGGTTCAGTAAATATCAGAAGCCTTTGTGTTTTAAAGTTAGATGAAGGTAAAATATATCTCACTATGAGCTGTAGATAAAATATATCTCATCATGTGCTTATAGAGACTGTGAATAAACAGTGCCTTAATGCATGACATTTTTGAAGTTTTTACTAGTTAGAAATATTCAGTTATAATGTGGTATGTTATCCATATGGTACACAATAACAAATAGACACTAGTATTTATTTGGAGTAATTTCCAGCACTAATTAAGATGTTTTGTTATTGAGTAATTATCAAACACCACCCCACCCCTGCTTTCCCAGGATGTCATCTGCTTAGAAATTGTAGAATTCACTACTTTCATTCGTGACAGGCAAGTCTTTTTTGGCTAAAGTGACTGTTCCTCTCTGTTTCAAAGCGGTACAACAGCTGCAGTTTGAGCTTGAAGGGTCTGAGTGCCTGAGATAACATCACGAATCGTATTGCATCTCAGAAAGTGTAATTCAGCTTTCCACTTTTGGGTGCTTGATTATCAGAGGCACAGTCCCTGCAATTTCTATTGACTTTGGATATGCAGGTGTGCAACAAATTTTAGTAGCTAGGTGTTACAAGGAATTTCCCCAGAAAATGGTAGGGATTAGTTTTATTTGTACTTCTTAAATGTCCAATCTCCCTCTTGAGGTATTAATGCTGTATGATAGAAGAAACAGCGCTTTTGATTTTTCCTGGTGGTTGTAAAAACACGTGTAAATTTCATCAGGACAAAAATACATGCATTAATAAAGGTATAAGGAATGATTCATTTGTGATTTTGCTCAGAGGAAACTTTTAACTGTTTGTTACTGTATGGGTATTCCAAGGAGCAAAATGCAGAGTAGATGATGCCGTTCTAATTGCAAAATCTTCCTTAGTTATCTTCTCCCTCTTCATGATCCTTCTCCCTTCCCACTCATGGCTTTTTTAAACAATTATGGGCATTGTGCTCCTTAATGGTGCATAGTTACTGTAAAGATAGATGTCCTCAAATAATGAGTTTCTAATAATAATCAGAGGCAGTTAGATTAAACTGGTTTTGTATAGAAACCTTACAGTGTGAAAAAGTACACCTAAAATCCTGAGATATATTTACAGGAGCTAAGCCTATTTACAGAAAACTAACCCGATTTTGTATCTGTACGTGTGTGTGGGGTGGGGACAGTAGAGGTGTATTGTCTGTGTGTGCCTATGTTTTTGTCCACCTGCTTTAAAGATTTCAGAAGATTTTTTTTTTAGAGCAGATTTCTATTTTTCTTTCTGATAACAGAGTATGCTTTAAACATACTAATAGCTTACAACATACTAATTAGTTTCTGTGTTTACACTGGAAAGCTTGCATCCTTTCAAATGACTTCTACCCGCACTCTTCTTTCGATCTGTTGCTTCTCCTGCCTCCCATCCTCCTCCCCCACTCCCTGTGAGGTTTATTACATTAGATTTGTTGCTTTCTTCCTTGTTCAGAAGTTCTGAAGGCAAGTAAATGAAAGTGATAAGTACAGTAACAGATAATTGTTACTTGAAAGAGTTGTTGCTATATTGGTTGGGAGTAGTATCTTTCCTAACAGGTACTGAATCAGCAAGGCTGTACAATAAAAAGAGCAAAAAAGTTTAACTTATTGTTTAGAAATACATATGCCATTTAAATGGAAACAAACCCCCAAATCCCCCATATACCTTTTGGGGTTTGGAGAACAAAAGCTTACTTGTACGCTCCAAATTCCCCTGGGCCTTAATTTGCAAAACCATTATTTAAGCGTGGCTGATACAAACCCATTGCAGAGAAATAGAATCTCTCTTTCCTGGCTTTTCAGAGCCATTCTATGCCCTGTTCTCTCTGCCTACCCGCATCCCCCAGCAACCCCCTCTTCGTTCCCAGCCTCTTGGTCTTACCCTGCCACTGTGAAACTCTTTTGTATTTGAAATGTAGTAAACAGAAAAATAGTGAGCTTCTAAAACACAGAAAACTGAAATTCTGCATGGTTTTACTGACATCTCTACCAACACATATGTAATTCTATCTTCTGACTAACATCAAGGCTATAATCACTTTAATAACTGTTGTGTCCTCTACCAGGTGACCTGTAGTCATTTATCGTAAAGATAAAAGTCCCTGATATAATGAGTTATTTCTTCTCTAAGTCAGATCTTATAGAAAATACTAACCATAAAGCGAGGAAAAACTTGTGCCCACTTAACATGCTTCTGGGGTGCCAGGCTCTCTGAGTCTCATCTCTGGGGTAGAGTACTGGCATTGTCAGGTGGAAGCTGTTCTGGAACAGAACTGGGTTTGGGTGTAATCCCTAGCAGCTGAGAGTAAATACAGGCATCACTTTAGCTTGATACTGCGTTGAGGGCTACAGCTGTATTTATTTTGCTGCTAATAAAATGGCAGCCTACTTTGTCATTAAGTGGCTTGTCTTTTTGAAAAAGTGAAAAAGCAATTGAGGTGCAGTACTGGGTGTTTGAGTTAGTGGAAAGAGCTAAGAAATAGATGAGCTGCATGCCTGACTGTGGGTGGAAGGATGGTGAGTAATACATGCCTTGGCATGGCATCTGCCAAAAGCATTTTTTTCTCTTCCCCCTGCCACTACACTGTTCTAGTTTTGAAAGGTGTAAGGTATTCTGATAAGCAAAAGGGAAAAAAAAAAAGCAAAAAGGGAAAAATACTTCAAGTCATTATAGCACATCTCAATGACCGTGCCTCACACTTAATTTAATTAGAAGACAACTGCACTGGAAAACTGGTCATTTTAGTCGTAGTTAACGACTGGTTTTCTCCTATCCCCATTCAGAACTGATTATATGCCACATTGTATGATGTAATTTCTACAAGAAAATGAAGTATGAATAGGTATTGTGTAGTTGGAAGTTTTCATGGAAGATACTAACTTATCATTTAACTATGCTTTTAGAGGAGAAAATAACTATTTTTCTTCTGGTGTTTCTTTTTTACTATATCAAACAGAAAAAAAACCCCTGGTATCAAATTGGGATATTTTCTAAATTCTTAAAACAAAAAACTGACTGCATAGCTATTAATATGTTCATTATGTGGTAAGAAGGCACTGAAGGAAGTGAAACCTTATATATGCATGTTTCTTATAGGATAACGATTTTCAGGAGGGATTGCTGTTATGTTGTAATATAACTTACTAGTGTATGGTTTCTGAAATGGTATGGGTAGTTCAATGCTAGATTTCAGGCAAGAAAGTTCCTAGTTACCTATAATAAGACTTAGTTGCTGTTGGTGGTAAGATAATAAGGATAAAAATCATGTATGGTTTAAGGAAAAGAAATCTATCCATTTGCATCTGTCCACCAAATTCCACTTGGTGGTATGTTTGTTGGGCTGAGCTATTAAGTGCTCTGTGGACTGTGTTTCAAATAGTGTATGATTGACTAGGTGTATTAGAGCTTTTTACTTCCTGACAATGCAAAATTTGACCCTAGTTTTACCCTGAGATGTTTTTGCCTTTAAAAACATCCAGAATTCACGAGTACTCTGGTGGGTGATAACAAAATTCATTGTTGTTATTTGTGGGGTGTGTCTCTATGTTAGAGTAAGAATGACTTACTGAACTGATGTTGAATAGATTTTATTTTCTTATGTTGATTCCAAAGTTCAACTGTGGGAATTGATGTATCATCTTAAAATTTTAAATCTACATTTTATGCACTGTGCCAAGGCACCCATGAGCTCATTAAGCAAAGCCTTTTTCAATTATATCTTGTGTTTATGCATGTATTTATACTTGACAGGAATCCTTTAGAGGTTTGGTTTGCTATATTAATGCTTACAATGTATTAGAGTATGTAAGATATGGTAGAGATGTCAGTTAAACCATGCAGTATAGCAGTTTTCTGTGGTTTAGATGTTCACTATTTTTCTGTTTAACTGTATTTCAAATACAAAAGAGTTTCACAGAGGCAGGGTTAAGACCAAGAGGCTGTACTTACACATCTAGTGTTGGTCACTTCCACTGTATTTTGGTAGCTGCTGAGCAGTTCCTTAGCCAGACATCCAGCCTCTAGAGGGCACAGCAGTAATCTCCTCTGTCAGACCCTCACCCACACAATCATCTCCACAAAGTTTTAATGCTGGCACCTAGAGCGAGAATTCCCCGTGTGTTGTGTTAAAGTCTGTATTCCTCATTATTCCTGGAGTTTTGCTACAGTGATTTCCTTTTCTTTTGTTTTCCTTCTTTAATCTGGGGAATGTTTCTGTATTTGCTTCCCCCCCCCCCAGTGGTGATCTTTATGAAAGTAGACTCAAATCCATTATACTGCTGACTTGCAGATACGTCTTCACCTGGTAGAAACATTTCTTTAGGTATACACTGCTCTTTAGTGTAGTAAAGACTACAGAATCCAGTGCAGAGCATTTGAGACTTCCACAATTAAGTACTAAAATTTCTTGTGTACTAAAATCTGGATAATAAATAATCCAGGTGGGATTAAACCCAGATAATGCTACTGCAGTCATGTAGGTTCAATTGCTCAACCCTTTTCTTTTGTGAGATGCCATTTTACAATTTTTTATTCTCCTATAGATTAATATTACTAATGCTGATATTTATGTGAAGTCATACTTGTTCTCCAATTCACTGTGATTCTCTACTTTAGTATATCACAATTAGCAATCAGGATTTCAATAATTCAAATTAATCTGATGGTCTGCTTTAAATTATCCTTAGATCTCCTCATGTAGAAAAAAAGCACAAGTATTCCTGGGTTTGTCACTAGGAATAAAAACATGCCCAATCCGTAGTTTTGTTTTGTTCTAAGACTTTATGTTTAGGGAGAAATGCCTATTGAAGAAAATTAATTGCATAGTGTCATTAACCACATAGACAACTATTCTTAGTAGTGGTATAAGCTGGGCAATTTCTGCTTGAGAAATTGCATGAATACAGCATTTTAGCTACATATTTAATGGTGAGCGATAAAGCTTTATGTCATTGTTGGGTTTCTATGTTTCTATGCAACATACAAATGGAGGAGGTTTGTGGTCTTGTTTGTTTTGTAGGTTACCTTGCTATGGTCAGTTCCCATTTCCTAACCTTTTCTTCAAAAATAATTAAAATAATTTTTTTTGGTTTATGAAGTGTATGGTATCTGCTTTATGGGTGATACTAGACCAAATTTTGTTGGGGAAGTTTGACAACAACCTGTGAACAGTTTGGAATATTTAGGTAGTATGTTCCCATATTGAAGCAATCCCATTTGCAAAGTTTTTCATTCCTTCAAAACATCAAAGAGTTTTTGTTAGTCTAAGAATAATGACAGTTTATGGAGATGCAGGGGAAAAATTTCCAAGACAGAGTATAACCTATGGAAGTGCTACATCAAACTTTTATGTCTTCGTCACCTGTGACCAACAGACAGTTAACTTACTGGAGAAATAACTGTGACATTGTTTTGTGATTCATCTAATCCACTTTTTCCCAGGGGGCTGAGACAGTCACTAGTGTGTCACTTCAACCTTGGCACACACCCAGGTTTGTAAACTTGGTTGATCATTCCATGCTGTGGGGTGGAGCTCTGCAGTAAAACTGCCCAATGTACTGAAACCTCAGTGAAAAAAGGAGGTGTAACACTTGGACGGTGACATGGTCAACTCCTATACAAACCTGATCTCTGCAGGGTTAGGTGTATTCTTAGAATAAGCTTCTAGTGTCATGGAAATAGGTTGGAAATATAGATAAGGTATCTGTTCAGTCTTAAATAAACAAGTTTTTTCTGATGATATAGTTGTTTACAGTCAGACACAGGCCCTGCTGTTCTGCCTGAGAGGGAACATTATTTTTCTTAACTGCTAGTAGAGGACTGGTATCACTCAAGTATATCCCTTACTGTTGTCCTCCAAACCCAAATATCCTTGGCCTTTCTCTTCCACCCTGTCAAATTCATGGCTTTTACAGCTTGTTCTAAAAGCCAAAACCAAATCAATCTGTATTGAAGTTAGTGGGGGAAAGCAAGCAAGTCCTAGAACCAGAAATGTTCCCATAAGGGACACAGTGTCTGGGTGCTGGTGAGGTGCCTGCTGAGGAGCCTCTGCCCACATCACTTGTGGCATTGTGGTAGCAGTCAGAGCTAACTGAATCTTGGATGGTTCAAAATAGCAAGAACAAACAAATATGATGTGAATGTACTGATACATTTTATAGGATTTAAAAAGAAAAAAGAAAATTATGTTGGGAAAATAATTCAAAGTCAATTTTTGTGGGGAATATTAAAGCACCAAGCAAGTCCAATGTAAGCTGAATGACAGGTCACTGACTTTGATTGCTGGAAGTGTGTGTGTCATGTCTTTTGTCTGAATTTAGAAAAATGTGAATTTTGTCCTTGTGGTGGAATGTCATACCCCTTAAACATAGGACAGGGGAGAAGAACAACAAAGAATTTTTTTTCACTCTTGAACAAATGAAAGCATCAGTAGAGACACATTGATTTTAAAATTCAGGCTCCAAATCTCTCTTTAAATCATTTTTAATAGACACTAAGTGATAAATCATCTAAGCAATTACATGAACACAGAAGGAGTGGGGCCTAGCTTCAGCTTCAGCCCCAGATGTTTCTTGACTACAATAATGGCCCAGCCCAGATATTTACAGCTTAATTTCTGGTCATGTACACTTGTCCATAAATGGTTCCTTTTCCATATCCAGTTCAACAACTGAACAACTTATAGCAGGGCATGATTCAAATGTGAATGATGGCAAAATGTGAATAAAGACAATTTACCTTTGGAAACTTTCAAGTCTATTTCCAATATTTAAAATATAAAGTTAACTCTTGAACAGAGAATGATGATTGCTTTCAAATGCTGTGTTCTTCATATTTTGTCTATACTTGTATATAAAATCAATTTTTATCCCTGCTTTTTTTGTTTGTTTGGTTGGGTTTTTTTGTTTTGTGTTTTTTTTGTGTTTTTTTTTTTTTGTTTAGCTCTGCTGCAGTTCTGAGCAGACTTTTTTTTCCTCCCCCTTTTAATGCTATGCCATCTAGCATGACTTGCATTGCAAGCCAGTGCATCTAACCTCTCTGCTCTCTCCATTCCTGTCCTGCTTACTGCTCCTCCCAAACAGCCCCGTTGCTTGAAACTAAGCAAATTGAAAATAATGATTGGTAACCATCTGCTGTGCTGAAATTCCATGTACAGCAGTTAACTCCATTTTACAAAACAACTTCAATCTAGTGAATTACAGTGCAGTTCTTGGTGGCAGCAGATAGCAACAAGCAGTTTCGAGTTCCTCTAGACAAAGCAGTTAATGTAGGGAGCATTATGCAGAGTGCGGCATTTGGTGGTGTTGGGATTGTGGGGGGATACTTGTGCCATCAGACAGCTCAGTGCAATGCATTTGAAACCAGAGGGGGTCTGACCACGCCCCAATTCTTTCATCTGATTAAAAAATAAGCTAGTCCATAAAATTGTGCTTGTGATCTTGCAAATCTGTACCCTTTAGTTTGGTTTTCTGTTTCTGCAGCTGAGCGCAATATGATGAGCAACGTGTTTGGCTTTCAGTCATTTCCACGTGACTTTTGGAATGCCCAGTGAAGACCTCAACCAAAAATTAGGTTATGTATCTGGTCAATGTATATTCAAGAAAAATTATTAATCATAGGTTTTCTATTGAAGAAACTTTTATTGATACAGGACTGTAACAAGAAGCACTCTAAAAAGCAATGGACTGCCAATCAGCAGACATTCAAATAATGACAGACTATGAGGTAATATTAAAATAGGCACCATTATTATCTGTGTTTTTAACTCAATTTCAATTATTTGAGTTTAGGTTTTGATTGTGTGCAAAGAAAGTTGCTTAAAATGGGCAGTATATTGAGTTCAAAGGACCCATACAGTTCATAAATTCTCTGGTGTCTACTGGATTTTTCATCAGGGAGACTTCCAATAAAAATGATCTATTTTAGAAATAATATTGTTTAGTAGGTTGAAATGTGGTGTAATAAAATTAGACCTTCAGTCTTCTAAAGTTACTACTTAGATGGCACCCTTGGGATGGTAAAATGGCTGTATAAGCAGATGAATCAGACAGTTTCACTGATGGGTACATTTGTCAGTCTCCGTTACAGATATAATATATTCTTATATCTGTAATCCTGACACTGTTACATCCAAATGAAATCAACATGAGGTTGTCATCTTTAAGCAAATATGTTAAGTGTTGTCTTTTGTGCTTTGGATTTGAAAGAAAGGGGCCCAAGGGAGCCAGCATCATGCAAATGGAACAAATCCCATTTCTTCTGAGCTGTGCTGTTTCCCCCTTCATGGCAGCTGGCTGTGTTATCTTTGTGTGTTTCTCTGAGTGCTGACAATTCTTTCAGTGATCTAAGTTAGGGCACATTAGAAAGTGGAAGCAGCTGTCTGTCGTTATACTGAGAGACGTGTTTGCTCTACTGCAAAGATGAAGGACCATGAATCCTTGACACACTCTCTCCCCCCTCCCCCTTTACTTTCCAACATGATCAACATTCAGACGCACAGATTGTCTGCTTGGACAGTTTTTTGTTCTGACTGACAGCATCTGGCATAGACAAATTTAAAAATACATAGCATGCCATGCTTGGAATTGGAACATCCCTTCTTTATTAATCTTCTCATTTAAACCATTCATTTACATTTCAAGAAAGGTTACAGCTTGATGTGGTTGAAACATTTATTTTAAATGAATAACCTCCTAATGAAATACCTCGAATGAGCACCAAACAGTCAGTGTTTATTAAAAATTACACCTGATTAGTGTGGCCTTGGAACTGTAGTGAAGACATAAGATTTCCCCATTGTCTCAATCCATAATAAAAAAAAAAGTGTAACTGTTATCTTTTCTTTTTTTTCAAACCACAGAGCTAAATGAGAGTAGTGTTTTCACTTGCAACCCCCCATCATTTTCAAGAGTACTGTGTTATAAAGCAGTAGCCTTTAAAATGCTGTTTCTCTAATTAAATCTGGTTTTGCTGGAACAATACATTTAAAGGAAATGCCTAAATAGAGAATTGTTTTGTTTTATTCTGCTAAGGCATTTATGATTTGAGAGACAAGATGCTTTATGATTTGGTGTAATCTGAAGTCTTATATATTTTTTTTCTACTGGGAAATATTCACATATTTGTATACAGTACTTTACTAGTAAAATAGAACTGAAATGGTGGACCACCCACTAAAATGTTTATGCACGTGCACATATGCACATGTACATTCTGTGCACTCTCATCTTCATGATCCAGGTTAGCAATGCAGACATGCTTGTCTAGCATTTATGTAAAAATAATATGAAAATTGGCTATACCACTCAGAATATGGACTTGAGTCCATGAAGGGAGGGGGGAGAAACCTCTTCTTGTACTAGACATTTTAGATGCTTTATTGGATTGCAGCTTTAACTATTTGCTGTACATTGAAAAAAAAAATCGTGCAGAAGGAGTTGTGAGGGGTGGGGGTGGGGGGGGGACACACAGTATTATAATAAAGTAGAGGACTGTTCAAGTGCTTGGCAGTAAATATGTAAAACAAGTATCCTGGCTTATTTGGAAAGGAAAGAGAAGCTGTAGCAGACAGCCTCAATTAACAATTGTAAGCAGGAGAGGACTTGTATTCCTTCGGTAAATGTAGGAGAGGTAATTTGCTTTAGGATAAAATCTGACAAATTTCAGATATAAAGGCTGGAATAAATATGACAAAAGATTTTCAGTTGCACATCAAGCATTTTGTATTTGCAATGGCCATGTACATTTTTTCTCAGTGAATAGATTTCTTTTTTATTAATGTTTTCCTGAATAATATGTTCTTAAATTAATTGACTGTGAAACAAGCATTTTGGGACAATAGGAATTTTAATACAAGCTCGAAATATAATTTTGCTTCTTTTAAAAATTCTTTTAGTAATACCTAATCTATTTTTCTTTTTCTGAAAGAAGCACTAAGATAAGTTTTCAGCACAGCTTTTACTATGCTAGTTATGTGTAGTCTGAGAAATGAAATGAAATTTTATTTTAAATGAAATCACAATTTTCTCCCCACAAATTGTTCCATTTATGTGATAAACTTCCATTTTTATTTATTTATTTTTTTAATGACTAGTTATAAAGGCTTGTACAGATATGCATCTGTAAGCAAACTGGGAATAGGTTAGAGAACATAATTCCCTGGTGTAAAAAGCAAGGTTTAGCAGTAATGCTTTTAATCTGGACTTGTAGAGGATTCGGGAGCATCCATAGATCTGCTCCAGTAATTACCATACCCCAAGTGGCACTGGAAGAGACATTTGCCTAAAAACTTGATGTCTTCATTACACTGTTTACATTTTAATTAGAAACATGAAAATTAGTGATTCATATGGACAACTATAGTTTAAGTGGGTTTGCTCACCATCCAATAAATCAGAGAGGAAAAAAAGAAGGGGGGGTGGGAGAAAAAAAAGGCAACCCTACAACCTGCATCTGCAAGCAGAAAACCCTCTCAAACCTTACAGTTGTAATAAACAGTGTACTAGGAATCATTCATGGGAATAATGTGTTGTTATTAGAAGCTGGTTAAAATGTGGTTTGTGTTTTATCAGAGAGGAAATTTCTATGTAAATTAGAGACCGTTATTTTGAAGGTAATGCTAATTACCTCGATGTTACACGTATGTGATTCGGGTGTGTGTAGGATACACATATGTAGCTTCTGTGTGTACATAAATACGTACATTGTAGCTATTTTAAGGAGAAGAATTGGTGTAGGAATATTTTGGCAGTGCTGAGCGCTACGTATGGCTGCAGAGCCGCCAGTTTAGCCTGTTTCATAATACATGTAAACATTAGTATAGCTGCACACACAGATGCATATATACAAATACACACGTGTGCGTGCACAGGGGCAAGTAAGGAGATGTGGATGATCTCCCCCTGAATTTTGCATGTACCTGTCAGCACCAGTGGCCTAGAACCACTGTGTGCAGGAGTGATGGGGAGAAGCAGCGGTGCCTGTCAGTGTCCGTGCCTGAGTCAGCAGCATGTCCGCTGCCGGCCGGCAGTCACTCATGCAGCGCTGCCCTCCCCGGGGGCCGCCGCCTCCCCGCCGACGAGAATGACCCCTCTGTCTGCCGCGCTCACCATCCCGAGCCGCACCGCATCGGTGTGCGAGTTCAAATCCCTACTCCTGCAGGCAGAGCTGGGATTCCAGCTAATGACTCAGAGATACAGAGGGTCAATGCACTGGTGATCTGGAGTACTGAGCCATTGCACCAGCTTAGTTGTACTTTTTTTTTTCCCCCCCTCCTCCTTCCATAAGTTACTCTCTTACTCTCCACATTTCCACCCCCATTCCCTTACGATAAAAGTGATGATATGCAAAATTGTGTTTCTTCTTTTAAGAATACTTAATAGGTCGTATTTCTTCAGATTTCAGTGTGATCCACTCGATTTAAACAAAAAAGGATGTTTTGCTTGGGGGGACAAGGGAGAATTGTTTTTTACGCAATTAATTTTGTGTTACGTTAGTTCCATATAGGCTGTTTTGGACATTATGCAAATAATACGTGGATAGTCAATTTTTTTGAATGGGAGAGCAAGCCTCAGTAGCAATAAGTAAAAACTTGATGGTTTAATATTCATGTTCTTTTTCTTTAACTAAAAATAAGGAAGTTTCCTTCTCTGTTGCTTTTTTTATTGGATTTCTTTTTGTTGGAATCATTAAGATTTGTAAGATAATATTTTCCTCTAATTGTCACTCTGCATTGTTATTTTCTTTATATATATAAATTTACATGTATATGTTTATATTTTTTTCCTGTGTACCTCATATTTTTAGACATGACATGATATACCTCAGAGTAAGCATTTTATAAAGATGCTTTGCATTTACCAATATGAATCACATTTTTGTTCCTTCTTCGTTCGAGTGGTGTTTTTGAGCCACAGAATTAAGTAAACCCAGGTATGACTTGTGGCTATTTTAATGCTTTATACAAGCATTTCCCATGCCAAAAATACACAACAGTGTCTTTTTTTTGCATTTGTTTTACTGTTAAAAGAATGTTTCAGTTTATGTCAAGGAGTTTCATTTGATGTAAAGATTTGTTTTCCTTTTTCTTAATTTTTTATCAAATGTTTTTAGCATTGTCTCTAATTCCTGGTAATTTGAAAGCACTGCAATGGAGTAACTTGGGCGCACGCTTTGTAGTGCCATTGACTTAGTGACAGTGCTATGTCTTCATTTGTTCTGTTTTTTTTTTTTTTGTTTTTGTTTTTTTTTTTTCCTTTTTAAACACGTCTCTTTGGGTCTAGGCATGTTATAAATGCGACTGAACAGAACTGTTAACATCTGCAGAGACAGAAACATGCTGCCTGCTTGTACGTACTGCAAAATTCTAATAGTTTTGTGCTATCTGTTAAATTCAGTGTGCTTTTTGCATTGTGGCACGGAACAGTTGTGCTGTGAGGGAAGCTGGCTGCCTGCCAGCCATCGACTATGAAATCCCGGGTACCTGAGAGCTTATCAGTTCTTTTGATTTGTAAAAGAAAAAGTGATGAAAATGTTGGTAAACTGCCATGAAGGTTTAAGGCTGCTGGAATAAGGAGCCGTGTAATCAGATTGGAAAATGGAGCTTGAGATTCTCTGCATGTGAAGCAGTCGCCTGTGGACCTACGGAGATGCTGTGCAAGTGCCTGAGCTGACCACTTTGTTAGCAAATCAGCTTGTTTGCTGCAGCAGCAGGGTAGAATAAGCTAGTCCTTGTGATGGTATGTAACACAGGTAATATCTCTTGCTTTGCACAATGTAATCAGCTGGCAATTAGCTCACTCTACATTAACCTTCTTGATATTTTTCCCTTTAGTAAGACTGTGCACTTTAAACAATTAACTATAGAAAGTAATCCTTCAAGCAAATCAAAGCAATCCTTTAATTTTATCACCCTGCTGAAAAAGTATCAGGTGGTCAACTGGTCTTCATCAGCTGCTGGAAATTCTCAGGCTCACTGTAGCGTGGAGAGGTTCTTTAACCCATTCACATTTAGAAAAATGTCAAGATTTTATATTTCTCACATAATATAATGCTGCATCGTGAAACTGCAATTGGAATTGTTTTAATGAAAGGCCTTGGGAGAGCCCTTTCATATACAGACAGCTTTTACGCTTCTGTTTGTTTAGGCATTTCCATACACTACCTCTCAGAAAGCTTTGATGACACAGCCACTTGTACTGATAATTCCACTGCTTCACCTCCAGTGAACTTGATTCACTAAGGTTGAAGAGAACAAGGCTATCGTTGCTGATCTTCTGCGTTGCTTTTTAATCCTCTGAAATAAAAACTAGATAATGGTAAAATTTGTGTGGTAGGCAAACTTCCTTTTTGGTAGGAGAATGAAAGTTTTGATGCCATTTGTGGAAAACGGAAGTTTCTAGCTAAGAAAAATAAAATTTAAATTAAGAGAGCAGAACATTACGTGCCTTGTTGCTATTTGAATGGCTTACCCAGCCAGAAGTTCCTTTGTCTCTTTGACAGTTTTGGATTTTATTACAGGCTAGAATTTTCCAGAGTCATCCTATAAAATATGTGATCACTGATACTCTCGTAATATCATATAATAGCTATATGCCTGGTATTTAATGTAAAAGTTTGCTTCTATTTAAATAATTGCTTGACATGCCTTGCTTATTTCTAAACTTAAGTCACTCAACAGTTATGCTCACATGAATAAGAGCAGTGAAATTACTGACAAACATGTTACGAATAACAGTGCTTATTCATACTACATTCATTATATGAAAATAAATATTATCGGTAATTTAAGGCTATAATAAATAATGATCTAAAACTTCTGCCCAGATATTTTGTTTAGAAGATGTTGTCAATGGTCAGCAACTGCTTTGGCACCCTCTACAAAAAGTCATTTAATTGAATTCCAGTAGATCAGAGCAATAAACTGAATTTATAATATGTGATCTACTTTTACCAATGATGCCTGTGAAAGCAGTATTGACTGCCTGTGTTAATCTTTTATCTCTTTGTAGAATGTGAGCATGTTTTGAAAATACAAAGCTAGATCCTACTAATCATATTGTGTTTATCATATTTAATGCTGGCTTTGGCTCAGTTCTAATATGTATAAAAAACCTGGAATTTATGTGCACATCTGTTTTTTGTGTGTCCCATTTAAAAAAAAAAAATAACCTGCATACATCATATGCTGCAAAGATCTACTTTATATTCTTTTAGAGGACAAACTCCATTAGATATGCACTTACTGTACATTGGATTGTAAATCTTACAATTTAATGGTAATTCAGTGAGCAGTTATTGCTTCTGTGGCCTTTTTTCTTTCTTTTTTGTCCCATCTCACTTGTGAAATAGGGTTACCCTTTACAAGTGTCACATCCATAGATTCATCTTTTGTACTCTATAGTTGTTCCTAGTGCATCATTCTAAGTGAAAAGAAAAATAGGAAGCCAAAGCTACAGGAGGGGCATTGGGGGAGGGAGGTCTATACATAGAAATACAGCATATAGCAGCAGAAAGACCAAGGCAGTTTAGCATCAATCTAACAGATTAAAATTTTGCTGTAAAGGTACATTTTCTTTAACCTCATTCTCATTCGTTTTCCCCTACCACTGTAGTTGGCGTTTGAATTCCCAGGAAGCAGAAATGGTGTCTTAATGATACGAGCCTTTTTGCCTCGCTTACACTGCTAATACTCTTATCCCTTTTCTGATATGAAATACTTTTTGCAGAAACAATATACACATTTGTAAAGAAATTATAAAAGGATTCTCCTTTTGAAGATAATGAGTTCTCTTCAGGAACTGCAGGTTACGTGAAACACAAATGAGCTCTAAGTGGAGGGATTTAAAGTCCTGCTACAGCATTTAATTTCTTGAGGAAAGGAGTTCAGTTCAAGGTTAGCCTGTTATTGTGGCACTGGCAACTACTTCTCTCATTCCTGTTCGTCTGCCAGCAGTGCTGCACAAAAGGCAGTCATTTTTATTTAATACGTAGGGAGGTATTAATCACTGCAGTGTTTTGTCACAAAAATTTGTCTGATCAAATTCATTGTTTCACCACTCATGACAATAATAGGTGTTTAATTACTCAATAAGAGCAGTTTATAGATTCCATTTTTCCTGTTTGCTGGACAAATGGTATTGATTTTGTACTTTGATGCAACATGAAACTGTATTAAACACACTTAGAATTCTAAAGCTGGTAATGTGTATCAGTTATGGTAACTGAGCTCCTTGCTAAAGAAACTGCATCTTCCAAATTTTCACTACATTTAAATTCCCAAGAGGATAAAAGATCTTTAAGGACATTCCCTTTTATTGCATGAGCTCTTGATGTCTTTTCTCTTGTTTTTCACTAGCATTTATGCTTGCTACAAACTTTACATATTCAAGGCAAATGGTTTATGTAATATTTTTTCAGTTTATAGTCCCTTTATAGTTGTAATAAGTTGCACGGATTCCAACCTATTCAACAATTTTACCATTGTCTCATCCTACCTTCGTGCCATACTTATGAACAAGATACCTTTTGTGAAAAATAAAAATTATGTACCCCAAGCTTGAGTTTGGACAGTAAAATTTATGAGGCTGGGAAGACAGAAGACTTTTGCTATTTTTCCTAGAGCTCTCAGTTTTCTTGGAAAGGTGGCTATTAAGCCACATACGGGTTTTTCTTTTACTTTATTTTTAGTGTTGGTTATTATCATACTGTCATTCATGACATGTTTTTGATATGTCAATACCTGCATAGGCTTGAGTTTTTTCTTTGTGTAGAATTTGAGTGGAATTACAAAAGTTGCATTCCCAAAATGATTGTTTATTGCTTCCCTTGTGGTCAGTACATTTTTAATTACAATTCTTTTCTACTACTGGTGCTTTTATAACAATTTTCATTTGGGAGTGTTTAATGTTTTCATATTTTGTTTGCTTTTGTTTCCAAAGAGTCAGAATTAAACAGCATTAATTGAAGGTGAGCAAATTCAAGTATCTATATCTGAATCAAGAAAAGAAGAATGATTTCTGTCAATATGCATTCCATTTTAGAAGCTAGCTTAAGTAACCAAATCTTATGATATTTGTTGTTTGTTGACTTCAAGCTTCTAAGTAAATAAATTAGATAACATCCTTAGTTAGTTTTTCTTCTTCTTTCATTTTATTTCTAGGTTCTGCTTATAGCCTATATTTTACCTCATTTAGCTCAGGTTGAATATTTCTTAAAAACACAGACAGAATTTGTGAAAAATGTACCATGATTGAAAAATATTTTTGAAGAAAGCATATTATGGATAGTAATATCTCTGCTGAATTTTTTCTGCATCTAAACACTTTCAAAGTAGAGAAAGAAAATGCATTTATTTGAAATACTCATTGAGTTGCATATGCAGGTGTGGTGTGTGCTTGTTGGGGAGCATAAAACATCCATAGCATCAAGAAACGTCCATTGTTTAATCAGCAGTTTTAAAAGGAAGGCATACTTTTGTTCCCTTCTTTGGGTGTTCTGTTCGTAGTGCAGTTTCATAAAATGTGTATTAACGTACCTATATTCATGATTGTGTTATAATTGTTTCACATCTTTTACAGAATATTTCTTGAACTCTGAAAAGCTCCAATTCCTTATTTAAGCTTACCTTAAGAGCTTCAGTGGGACTACTCATGCTTAAACTTAAGGACATGCTTAAGCGCTTTGCTGAGTCAAACTTTAGACTGGGTGGACCTTCTTGTTTCTCCTTTCAGACAAATTATTTATTTCCTATGTGTTCTGAATAACTTGGATATCAATGGCTCATTCAATTGTTTGTGATTTAGGCAGTGAGTTAGGTGTTCTTCGCTTTATGAAAATCAATACAAATTTCAATTACACAAACAGCAGGTGAGACATTAAAATTAAAAGGATGTAGTTTGCACATTTTAATCTGTGGTGGTGTCTTAGCTATCCAGATGTTACGGGAAAATTGAATAAATCTAGGTGGGTTTCTGAATAATTGAATATATTGTTCTTATTTATTTGGATTACTGTAGCACTTAGAGGTCTCAACCAAGATGGTGACCTTGTTGTGCTGGTATTGTAAAAACATGTAGTGAGAGACTGTTCTGCGTCAGAGGGGTTACATTCTAAATAGCTGAGACGCACAAAGGTTAATAGGGACACAAAGAGGCGCTGAAATGTGAAGAGACTTGCCCAAGGTCATATAGCAGGTCAGTAGCAGAGCCGTGAGTTAAGCCTACATCTCTGGACTCCTATGCACTAGATTGCTTCTCCAATGATTAAACTATCTGCCTTTAATAGCTATTGAGGGAAGTAATTGTCTTTGATTTAGCAGGGAATTTTGGACAGTGATATTTGTCTGCATTTCTACTTGGTTTTAGCATGTCATTGAAAATCTAGAGATATAATTCAATAATATGGGAAACAACATTAAAAGCATGATTCTTATTTTGCCTCACTTATTGCAAATTTTGCAGATACTTCTGGAGAGGTGGCTGCTGTTTCACAGAGTGCTAGCTACAACTGCTGGTGTTTGTTGTCGACTTACACATCCATTTCTCCTTTATGTAAAATCAAATGTAGGGTTAGCCACTTTGATTGGCTCTCAGGGAATAAAGTTTTAATTACTTTGACCAAGCTGTCCTGGAGCCTGAATCCTCCTTATGACAGTTCAGTTCAGAAGCTACACTGCTTCATTTCAGTAACTTTATTACCATTTGGCTCAGAGATTGCTATTTCGCCTTGGCCACAGATTTCATCAGTTGCCCGGTTCACCTTTGTCCACACTATACTTGTGAAATGACCTGCTCCTTTAGTGCTTGTCAATAGTAAATTGCTGCATCCTTAGTGTCCAGGCTGAAGCACAGTAAAGAACACAACTCTTCATTAAATTACTGGATTTTACACTAAATTTTTTTGGATTAAACCTGAATGTGAAAAGTCTTAATTACCATTTAATACCAAGTAATTAAAGCACTGGCCAGGGTCAACTATATAAAGCGCATCAGTTTGAACTTCCACCTGATTAATAGGCTTGGTGATATAAAAAGTTCAGCACAAAAGCATGCTCTGCCAGGGTCACTGCTTTAACAGCTGTAGAAAGTGCAGTTTTTGCTGTAATTCGGGTCTAACAATTGGATCAAAATAATAATTTGTGAGGTGTTCATGGTTGGCTTCCCCAGTGTGACGTCAGGTGAATTATTTGAATTTGACATCAGCTAAATTGGTTTTTTAGGATATATTGATGAGCAAACTGGTTTGGCTCAGATCTTTCCTTAATTTCGTTTACATTCTTCAAAATGAACAATCAAGTAGAGTTTTTTTCCAGACTTGTCTTCCAGATCAGAGTTAAGGTCAGGGAAGGTAGCAATGTGCATCAGTTCTGTGTCTATGTTTTCATCTGTTTGCATACAGTCATTGATTTATTGTAGTTCAGGTGCTGTCTGCACTTTGGCTTGTGTTTGCCTGGGAGTGTGTCCACAGACTAATACCGAAGAGCTGGCTTAATAGCTGTATTTTTATATCCCTCTACATACATCTATATCTATATATACACTTATACCTCCCAGTATTGTGTTCTGTTATAAAAGCTTTTCCTGTGCCATGCCTAGCCCCAGAGGCTCTGGTCCACAGGATCATTTGAAAATTGTGCTGTGTTCACATTTAGTATGGTAGTGTTTTGTTTTGTTTTTTAAACTCTTAACAGTTTATTGATGGGGCCTGAACAAACTGCTGCACCTTCAGAGGACTCAATTAGCTTTTGCCAGGCTCGGTGTGTGTGCAGCAGGCAGCCCATGCATTAGCAATTGCAGGATGGGAGCTATAATGATTTTCACCTACTGACGGCTCTGTGAGCATTAATTTTGACAACATCCTACAAAGTAGGTAAGCGTGGTTATCCCCACTTTATTACTGAGCCCACCAGAGGAAGGATTAAAGCCTTGATCACACTGATAAGCATGCATGTACTTAGCTCTAAAACAGTAGGCAGACCTATGTATTTAACTGGAAGAGCCTTTTTCAGCAAAGTTAAGGAAATATGTTTTGAGCTAATTTTCTAAGTGAGAAGAAGATTTCCATGTCAAAGCTATGTTTTGGTCTGGGATACTTGATTCTAGCTTAGTTGTTCACACTTCAGCCCACCACTTTCAAATAAACTTCCAATTCTTGTTTTTATTAAGTACTACAATGATTACTTAAGGTACAATAGCAAAATTCTTCGCTCTCATATTTCCAGTGAAGGTTGCTGACAGTCACGTGTGCTTTTGCTGTGAATTCACTTCAGTTTTGATGTTAGTGTGGATCAGATGTTTTACTTTGCTTTTTTGTTACTGTTTTTGAATGCAAATTTTGTATTGTATTCTGTATAGTTATAATGCACAAGGTCCTTAGCTGAGATTCAGCAGAGATTCCGGTCTCTGTATTGGGTGCCCCACTTCTCTGTGAGAGCACGTGGGAATAGGATGCAGTTAAATCCAACAGAGGTGAAGTCAGGAGAAACAGTTATCTTGCCTTTTTTGGAAACCATGGCTGTGGCAGCTCACCCAGCCATGAACAGAGCCAATGTGCTCTTCGTCCTGCCTGGCTGGAGGTGAATCCCTCACTGTTCTAGGCAAGCCAAAATTCCCTTGAGGGCAGCTCATCGGCTCCAGTACTCTCCTGAGGACAGACTGCTGGCTCTGGGGGCTACGTTCAGGTTTTGCAGGGAGCTGGGATTGATTTCATTCCATCCTCTGTCCTGAGCTGCAGGAATTGGTTTGCTTCCAGCCCTACAAATGGAGCACTGCATGGGCAGCTCAGGACCATACTGCACTTGGTGCTGCATGGAGCTGGCACAGTTGCTGCTGAGCTCCTGTTCCTTTCTCTCCGGATGCTCATAAAGCTCTCCTTTAATTTGTTGGTTCTGGAGAGCGCATTTTAAATAACAAACAGGAAATACAACTTCCTTTCTGTTTTTTGTTTTTGTTTTTTTCTTTTTTCAGAGTTTGCTCATGATCTGTTGCTGTTAAGGATAAATGCCCCAGCTAGATGGGAATAAAAACACTGATATATGTTCATGGGCTCTGAGATAGCGTTCAAAGCAGTTACAGGTTATTTTGTTAACCATATGCCTTTCAGTTGTACTCTTGAAACAGGACTGGCACAGCAATAAATTGAAACTTCAACATTCACAGTATTTCAGGTTCTGATAAATAGACACAGCAAGCCTAACTATTTTTTAATATTCCTACTATGATGAAATAAGTTTAGCTGAATGATTCTGGAGAGATGAACAATTTTGGCATACTGAGTAAGGAAAAGGGGACTGTGCGATGCTAAGTGATTCACTGATTAAACTATAGAAATTATGCCTCAGGCTGTGCTGTAGTTGGACTTTTCTATAAAACTGTTCTTTTCATAACATAGCTGATACACACGAAGCAATATAAAAATGTCAGTCATTCAAATTCAGGCATTTGTACACACATTTCCAAAAGCCTTGCCCTATTTTTCAAGTGCTAGAATAGAGGCTGAGAAAGTTGCTTGAGTAGTATTGTGATCTAGCAGACAGTGGCTCTTGTGATACTCAGATGAGATTACAAGGTGATCTTGGAAAAGGGTTAAATTTTGAAAAGGTAATGGGGAAAAACAGAAAGGATTTATTAGTGTATTTGAAATTGTTTTCTGTTCAGACAATAGAAGATTGATGACACAGCAGCAGCTTTCTTTCTTACACTGACTCTATACTTCTCAAGCATGTTCATATTCTCTGGCAGAATCTGTTGGAAATCTGTCCACAGAACTCTAGATTATTACAGCTGAAAAATTTAGACTGGAAAAATGAGTGTCATTATAAGAACCCATTGTTTTCCAAGTCTCTTGTTCCAAGATTTAGTTTGACAAGTTCAAAACAGCCCTCCTGTGAATATATGACAAGAATCTGAAAAATTTGGGCTCAGGTTCTCTGTCTTTAACTATGCTGGTTCTTTATTCTCAGATATTTAAATACTAGCCACTGGTTTAAAAGTGTTAATAGTGAGCATTTTGGTAGGAATCTATGTGTGAAAATGCTCTGTAGAGAGTCTCCCAGCTGCATGCAAGCAGAACTAAATAACTAGTAGCAGTGTGGGATTTCTTTTTTTATGTTCTAGAGAACTCTTCCATGGACAGACAATCTACGTGACGTTTCAGCCTGCTCTGAGAACGTGAAGACTAGTAACTGGGAGAAAAAAATCCATAATTATGATGAAGGTTGACACCCAATCTAAATAAACATTTGAAAGCTCTTTAAGAATTGCATGCTGTTGAATTTTTCAATGTAGAAAACTATTCCATGCAAAGTAAGGTGCTGAATGCTGACATATTTCCATTGAGTGACATGAGCCCATCTCAATTCTAGTACCTGCTTGACACAGATTAATAAAAGAAGAACAAAGAGTTGGCTGAACAAAACATAGAATTGTTTGGTTCTATTAAGAAATGTCACCATTTATCTAAGTAAAACTATTAAGCCATAACCTGCATATTTTCCTTCACCTTGATGTATGTCAAGGGTAAAAGTTCAAACCAATCCTTTTCATGTATATAATCATGGAGTGCAATTAATTACAATCTAGTTCTTTTAAAGAGTCCATTAAGAAATCAGACCAGATGAACAACCGCTAAAGTAGAAAATCCACTGCATTAAGAATCACAGGCTCGCTGTATAAACTTTATATAGCATTTACCAACACTTAGAAGAACATTAAGAGTAATGTATGTGTTGTGGCAGTATTCACAGAAATGGAAATTAGAGGAAAAAAGTAACATAACTATACCAAGCTGGTGTCCTTCTCATTAACAGAGAACACTGTCACTGTAGAGCAAGGCAGGCCTTTGCGTGCTCTTATGATGGAATGGCTGATGTTAAATAATGGTTTACAAATTAATAAGTGACCACACAGTACTGCAGCATAGTCATTTGTGTGGAAAAATATTTTGCCTTCCATTAAAAGAATATGAAATAATAGTAGAACCCCAAACTAATTTATTGTCCTAGGGGGAGATAAACTAGGTCTAAATAAGTTATCTGAGTTCTTGCATAGCACTGCAGCTGCCACAAAGCAGCCCTGGTAGGCTGCGCACTAAAGCATTGGGCAGTTGAGGCCCGTTGGCCATTGCAGGTACCTAACAGTGGGTGCATTAAGCACGGATGTGGAGGAGCTCAGTGAGGTAGAAAGATTATGTCTGAAATAAAAATGTACAATTACAAACATGACTGTAACAAGAGCCATGCAAGCTTGGATTGAAGACCTGCGTGTTTCTTGGCATAGGTCAGTAGTGGATGGCAGAGTGTGAAATGCCCCAAGTGTGGAGCTTTGCAGGAGCTGCAGACTTTGAGGCAGGAACAGTGTGCGCTCACACCGTCACAGTCTCTGCAGGACAGGCTGCAATGCTCAGCTGGGTGTTTAGTTTGCAAAGAGTTGAAACTGTTTGCAGTGTGTAAAGCCATTGGATGAGAAATAGGAAAGTTTTAACTGATTGCCATAATATCTAGCCATTTAAGCAGGTTTAGGGGGAGCCTTTTTTTAATTCAGGGGACAAATGTTAGCTATTAGCTGGAAATATGCTAATGGATCTAATAGGAATAAAATAAGAAAGTATTCCATGGAAATGGTTCAAGCTATCACATTTAATAGGCAGTGATAATCCTTCTGTAGTTTTTTTTAATCACTGTCAACTTCTAGAGAAGTAATATTTTTCCACTGTCAAATTTCATAGACTGGAAATGTCTTAAAATTGTAATTTCCAATAAATTTATGTAGACTTTTTCATAGGAATGCATATACTGCCATGAGTACTCAATTAGAAAGTTTTTAGAAGGAAAAAAATTATTAAAGTAGAGCCTTCCAAGACATAGTCTTCATCGAATCACTCAGTGGAAAGAGTCTCACTTATGCTACCTTAAAAAATGTTCTGCCGGAAGAAAATACTGTATTTAAGACAGAGATAAGAGAATTGTAGACTTTAAGGGGAAAAGAAAAAGTGTGGTGATTTTTTTTGTTTGGTTAGAGTTTTTTTTGAAAGGATCAAAAGTACGACTGGTATGATGGAAAGAGAGATATCTGCTGTATCCTGGCAATATTTTGTGTTCACGGGGAAGGGCTGAGGGATGCAGGCAAGAGTTTGCTATGGTTGTCCTTTGTCTGAAAGATCTCGTGGTCCTGCTCATAGGGTCCTTGACAGGGAGAGTGTTTGTGGTACACTGTGGTTGCCTGCATCTTTTGAGGGTCGCCTTTGCACTGTCCTCGCTCTCTCACCTGCTCTGGGCCTTTTCCTGTCTTATGGTGATGGTTGTGGCTGATGTCGAGAGACAGAGGCAGCAGGCGCAGTTGTGTTTCTAAGAGTGGTACCTCTGCTAAGTCAATCGCTTTTGGAGAGAGAACTGGAGCAAATGTTTGACTGGAAAAATGCATCACGAGTTTAAGTTGCTCTTGTATCATTTCAGCTGCTTTTCATCGTTTGCAGGATGGCTTTTTAGGAGCAATCTTTGTGTTCCTTATACAATAAAAGCCTTGTGGAGAAAAACCATGTTTCAATGGGGTTTGAATACGTAGATAAAGAAGCTTCAACCTTTTGAAAGTGAGATTTCCCCCCTAGATGGAGTGTAGCCATGTTAATAATTCCCTTTCAACATCTCTGGTGTAGGGTACTTGGAGAAGTGTTGGTTGGAGGGAGGGTTTTGGTGTTTTGTTTTGGGTTTGATTTTTGGGGATTTTTAGGTTTTTTTTTACTTGTTAGACCAGGTTATTTAATTAGGAAAAAGCAGTTAAGTTTTCAGCATTGCAAATCTTCCTTTTGGTCAAGTTACTTGAAATCTCTTTTTTCTTAAAATGATAGTTTTTGTGTCAGCTGAAGTCTGGCACTTTGACAGTCATTAGAATGTGAAGTAATGAATTTATTAATTACTAATGACAAAAAGTTTTCCGTAACACTTGAATGCATTTTGGAAACATCAAAAAATATTCCCTAATATGCTACTGTACATACATTTCCAGGTATCATTACATATTAAGAATTGACACCAAGTACATCAAAATTAGGAATCACTTTGCGCTTTGCACAACTTTTTCTTGCAAGTTGGTAATTGGAGTATTTAACCTTCCTCTCCCTCACTTTATTAGAAAAGGCTATTTTTTTAACAATTAAAAAAATACTAAAGCAGATCAAGCAGTTATTTTGACAAAGAGCTTGAAACATTCTTGACTAAATTCCACAAATAAAAAGCCAGCTAAATTATCACCCTGAGCAGATTTGCACAGGGACCTCAGTCAACCTTTATAAAGGATAATTACACTGGCGTTTTAACATGGGGCAAAGGAAATGATAAAATTAGGCCATAAGAGATACTGTTCCTATTTTGAAAACACAGTAGAATAATTGGTAAGAGACTTTTATTACTGTTTTGTTATACAGAAGGACTTTTTGTTTTCACATGTTTGAATATTTTTTGCAGGCTCTTAAGCACTGTGTTTGGTGGCATAAATCTGGGCAGAGATCTCCCAATGTATTAATAGTACATTTTTGAAGTTGTGGATGTTCGTGGGTGTTTTAACTCTGCAGCTTCAGTCACATCTCCCCTCAATAACTCTTATCTTCTGCCTTATCTTCTTTGCAAAAGGATATTTAGAATTAATTATAAAAATTAATCTAAAAATTCTAAAAAATTAAAAATAGAAACATTTTATATAATCATTCATGTTTATATTTTTTAAGGTTTCCTGTGATTAATTTAAAACTCTTCAAAATTATTTTGCCAGGAGTTGTTCCCTGCAAAATACAGGCATGAATTCATAGTTTTGTTTTGGTTTATTTTTCAGGATTTGACAGAATTGCACCCAACAGTCTATCCAAACCTGCAAGCTTCACTTAATTTCAGCCCCAAATTACATCATTCGACCCTAGGAGAAGTTTCCTCCATTTCAACAAATCGAGCCCAAGTTTGTGTGACAGTGGATAGATGAGGTGAGCTGATGAAGGTCTGGGAGGCATTGCAATCTGAGTGACAGGTGAGGCAGTTCTTAGTGAATGGATTTGAAGGACTAAATGTGAGGGTTTAGGAAAGGAGGAATTGCCATAGTGGATTACAGCTGAAGTCCATCATGAAAATATCTCAAGTTTGTCAGTAGCTATCAGAAAACACATTAGAGAAAGGTGTATGGAAATCATGGTAGCAATCAAAAACAAACTGTGTGAGAAGAATTGTATCAATTAAGTCTAGATCTGTTTCACAAAATCTGTGCTTTCTACAGTTTTCTATTGGTAATCTTAACCCACAGCAGTTTATTGTGATATAATTGAATTGTACACACATCATCAGACTGGTATGAATTTTCTTTTCCCATTTTTTCCCCCAGCTGTGGATTAATGCAGTTAGACAATACATTCCCTGTGAACTATGAGTTATCTGTCAGCAGATACTGAGAATAAGATGAAGAGCAAGGACTATTTTTAGTGTAATCAAACAGCTTAATTGAGTTTGGGATATTTCCTTTGGGTTAGACATAGTGGCAGGAAAAAATTGCAGGGAAAGCTGAACCTGCCTGTACTAAAATTTGCCCTCAATATGGATGCTCTTACAAGGACTGGATAGCTGCAGAGGACTCACTTACATTGTAAAAATATACATGATTCATTTCAATTGGTCTTTTAAGTTTTTAAAATCACATTTGTCCTCTTGCTGCACTGTTTTTGCCAGTGTAAAGATCATAGTTTTATTTGATTATATTTTGGTAATCTGTTAAATGAGACTGGGTCACCTTGCACCATGCAACATTTCACTTCACTGCTAAAACTTAATGCCATCTTTTTATCTTTCACTGAGTGGATGTCAGAGGACACAACATTAATATAAGACAGGCATCTCCAATATTTCATGAATGGCCTTTAGAAAAAAAAAACTTCAAAAAACAAACCTAGGAAGTAAAAATTGACACTAGGCTAGTGAATTTAGTCACCTTTCTCAAATGTTGAATGGCTTTCCATTTCCATTTTCCATTTCATCTTTTACAAGACCTATTCTTTGTCAGGCAAGGCCATTAAAAAGCACAGGTGGTTTCCTTAGATTGAATATATTGTTTTTCTCATGGAATGGGGGGATTGAGAGATTTCCATGAAAAAATGATCCAAAACTGAAGATAATATCCCAAAATAAGGTCTGTAGCTTCTTACTGGATTAGAGTTCGCTATTAAAAACTGGAAGACCTGGGCTTTGGTGCCTTTTTGTAATTTTTTTTTTTTTGTTTACTTCACTTTTTCACCTGAAAAATTAGTCTATACTTTCCAGCTCTATAGGGATGTCAGGTCGGTTAAATCAGGACCTGATAAAGCGTTCTAAGAAAGTGTATGCTACTAGTAAATTATGGAGTATTTCCCTCCTTTTTTTATTTTGTGTATTTGTCAAATGTGCTATTCCAGAATCATGTGGAATCAATATATAGAATAATAGATTCATCAGAATCAATATATACAGATGTAAGTAGGTATGTGTATATTTATACTTTTTTATATTATACGTCTACAAATTTATGTAGATGTTTCAAAATGTTGGGTTAAATACAGCTTTTTGTAGCAGTTTCTCTGCATGCTGATTTTTATATGTGGTAGAAAATACTTAATGATTACCTGCTAAGACATGCAAAGGTGATGTATTTTTTGCATTGTCTGATACTTAGGGGTAGGAGAATTCTTGTAAAATTCTAGATATGTCTAATGTCTAATCCTTAACTGGACTAATTGTGCCATTAGGTTAAAGCATTAGAGACAGGGATAGCTATGGTGGTGTGCAGGACTTGAGCAGAAATAATCATCTTGTAGTCCGGATCATGTACTGAGAGGATGCATTCATGTTTCAACTCTAAATACACATGTCCAAAATTTGATTAAGCTACTAGTGAAAATTGGTATCTAATTTATATGTAGTAGTTTGGGAAAACAAGAATGGAAGAGACCAATAGGATCATCAGTCCAGTCATTTGTTGCTGCACATAGCATGCCATATGATTTCTTCCCTAAATTTGTTGGGTTCCATAAATTTATGGAGCTCCATGCTTAGCATTGATTATCTCCACAAAATTTATATTTTATTTGGCAAAAATCAGTGTTAATGATTTCATTTACATTAGTGTAGTAGAAGTTTAGCTAGTATACTGGTTAGGTAAACAGTTTGATGGAGTTAATTCATTCCTAGTTTCTAAAATAAGTGTGTAAAAACTGCCACCATTTTTTTTTCCCTCCTCGCAATTCTGCTGTCTTTTAAGTTCAGAACAAATGCAGATCTACCCTCAGTATTCTTTTTAATTCGCATAAGCAAATGTAAAAATCTCTCATGTACAACAATATGTAGATTTGTGGCAATCCTGAGAGGACCTTGGATCCATAAATCAGTGGCTTTATTATGTAATGCTGCATAAATGCTGTATTTTCATCTGTGACAGATATAGTCTTGAACCTGTATTTTTCATGTTACTTAACTGTTTCAGAACATCATGTGTGAGAGAACACATCAAAATGGAAATTGCTTCTAGAGAGGCAGCAATAAATATTGGTTGGGTATATTGCATTGTTGGGCTCCATGTGTTTCAGGATGTTCTCAATTCTCTTGCCTTAATCAACACTGTAAATACATGCTGCATTTTTTGGTCATCCATTTGTTGGATTAACAGTTTGGACCTTGCAGTTTCTACCATATGTTTTGATTCTTTACTGTATATAGTCATGGTTATATAAGAGCGTCCTCTAACAAAATTACTCTGAAACCTTCTGTCTTTTCCAGCTGTTCAAAGAAGGGCAAATCATGTAAATCCTGTGCATTTTTTATATATAGTTCGCTTGTAGGTACTTGAATATAGTTCATTTGTAGGTAGTTAAACTGAGAAGTATCTTTACATTCACTTGAAAGTCTGAATCCCTGTGACGGAAATTTGCTATCTTCTGATTTAAATATTGGACGGATTGTGTTTTGCTTTTGAAAAGGTACTTATTGTTTAATCTCCAGCAGAGACTAAAATAGTTCATAGTGTATAATTCAAATACATCAATATTTGTGGTGATATATTATGTAAAAAGGAAAAGAAACAACAAAACAGGGCAAATATATCTGATTCTGACAATTTTGTTCAAGAAGTTTTAGACAAAGTTGTTGGCATATTGCTTTTATTGAATATTCCATTAAAGGATTTTGCTTAAGTCACTTCTCCCCTAAAGTCTTTATAAACAAGTAGTACATGTCCCATTTTTTATATATTTTCTGCTTTATGCCATCGAGATAGAGTAGAATAGTTCCCCACCTTTTCTTTCAAGTTACCATAGTACTGTCATGGCCATTAAATTTATTTTGTTTTTGGGCCCTTTATTGTGTCAGTGATACCACTGTGTTTTGCGTGGAGCCTGAGTACTCTTATGAATAACTTTCCAGCACCAGACATAGTATATCCAAACTTCCTATGGTATACTTTCCTCTGTGGATCAATATGGATTTTAATTAACATCCTAACAAAACTATAGTTATGCTCAAAGGTCACTCTCCCTGTGTATCTTTCTGGAAACTTGGTCTTTAGCAAGTTTCCTATCACACCAGACACTGTCATAGAACCATAGAGCAACCGTAACTGAAATAGCTTTTCTTTTATCCTGAGGCAAAGACACTTTTTTTGCTTTCTTTCTTCTTCTGTAGATATGCATAGAAGTTTGTTAACTAGGGGGATGGAGCTACAAATCTACTATAAATATCAAAGGTGACTTGATAGAGATTCTTGGAAGAAATTTCCACCACACTTGGAATGCAGTGACACTGTTTCATTCAACTGCTTTTCCACATTGCATTACATTAATAATCGCCTTGCAGGTTTCTTGGCAGATGAAGAGAAAGGGAAAGTTGGATGATGATTTTGAATGAATGAGGATGAAGATGAACTGTTAGCCTTAAAGCTTGTATGAGGTAGTCGGAACACGAAGAGCTGTGAAGTAGGTCAGTACTTTTGTCTTCTTTTTACATCAGTTGTTCTGCTGAATTGCTTTTACAAATGTTTAGCTTATATTCACACATAGCACTGGTATATCTGTGTCTCCTCCTTGACTGTACACTATATGAGATTATTTTCAGCTGTTTTATCCCTTCTGTCATGTAGCTTTTGAAATCTCTTGTGCTAATAAGCATCTGATAGATCTCACCAGGAGTCTTGGCTTTATCTTTAGTCTTCCTTCATTCTAACAATTCTGCCTACAGTACATACTGTTCACAGGGTAGAGCCGCATATTGCTGTTCAGCTGCCAGGCTCTTGAGTAATAAACCCTGCATTTCAATTCTGAATGAGTGTAAATTATAATTTTAGGAGTGTTGTTCCTCTGACAGAAGACAGAGTCCAATGCCACATCCTTGACTATGGATGAAGAGTGCACAGCAGTCTGGAAAATTAGTTTATCACTGATCAGTTGCTTTCAAAAATTGCACCTTATCTGACAGTTCGTTCTTCAAGTAGAAGAGCTTTTGTAGTGCTGGTTCTTTAGTTTAGAAACTTGGACATTTGGTCCAGAATGCCATTTCTTTCCAAGGTTCTGTAACAGTTCTGCTAAATAAATAAGTTTGCATTCAACACAATTTCAAGTTATAAACAATCACCCTAATAGTGAATTCTATTACTTAATCCAGTTAAGAGTTTGAGATGTTTTGTGCTGTTACTTAGACTTGAGAAATTGAATCCAGTATTAAGCAAAGCCAAAAAGCCCATTTTCTTTTACTGCACTGTGTTTTGATGTTCAGTTGTCTAAATACTGCATCATTGTTATTTGCCCTAGGTCTCATTAATCAAAGAGGTAAATTTGATGTCTCTTACCCTTTTCCTTTCTGAAACTGAAATGAGGTGCCCTATTCCTCCCATGTTACAGTACCCAGTAATTCCAGGATTTTCACTTGCATTCTTCAAGGCTTGCAACTAATGTTTCCCACTATGAAC
Organism: Rhabdornis inornatus; assembly: GCA_013397075.1. Lineage (NCBI taxonomy): Eukaryota > Metazoa > Chordata > Aves > Passeriformes > Rhabdornithidae > Rhabdornis > Rhabdornis inornatus. The sequence goes on from VWZS01009631.1 coordinate 46,163, forward strand.
ACACAGACAGCATTATATATAGTGACAATGGGAAGGAACCTCCCATTAAATAAAGTATAATAATAATAATGTTAATTATTGTTATCTATTAATTTTGTGTTTTCTGGTAGTTCTTTAAAAATTGCCACCAGTTACCTGCATTGATTAAAGTAGTGACACAGCTGGGTTATAACATGGATTGGAATCTAACTAGGTACCCTTTTCAGTATCTGCGTTACTGTTGTCATTAAATCCATTAGTCTTGAGAACAGAACTTTTAAATTGCTTGATTACTTAGAACTTATAGTTTTGCTTAATAAGTTGTCCTTTACTGGATATTACTGTCAGCAGTGCTGTATCTAGTAAAAATACTGCATGTACACCATCACAAACTTAGATGTCATTTTATTAGGAGATGCTGCCTCAGGAGAATGAGAATATTAATCTAAAAGAAGCGTGGGTTTTTTTCCAAGCAACATAAATAAATCTATCCTACTTAGAGCTGCAGTGTCAATATTTTAATACTGCCTGTGTTGACTTATTCATTGTAGTTTTTGGCGTATGGGATAACTCTGAAGATTCCAATTCCGGCCTTTCGTTTTAGGCCAGTTTTCAGGGTATTTCCAGCCCTTATCTGAGACATTTTTTCAGCCCCTGAATAGTTTTCACATATAATAAATGTACATCCTGAAATACCCAGTGCTGCACTGAACATTGACTCCTTGGTGATGTGGAGCGTAGGCACTCCTCTAAGTTTGTTTCATTCTGAACAAAAGCTTTAGCAATTAAATTTTGTCCAGTATTCTAGAGAGTGTCTACAACTGCTGAAGCTTTTTGAACTTTGACCTTAGCTTGCAGATCTTCCACTGCTGGAAAGGAAAAAATAAGAGAAAATATCTACCTGGAAAGGAAGGGAAGTTTGCTGAGCATTTTAAGCAAAAGACAGAGACAGCTTAAGACCCTTTTTAGTCAATTCTGGATTCCTTTCAATACTGAAAAGTTGTAAAGACTTATTCAGTAGGTAATTTTCAGCTCTATTACTTCTATGTTTAGATAATACCATTGTAGGGTCATTAGGCCAGCAATGCTATCACTTACACCCCCATAGAAAATATAAAGAGTTTCTGATGCAAATACTAGTAGAGAGATATAACACTGATTGCGTTGTCAAAGATTTTCATTGGAAACAGTTTGCTTGGCTGTGAATCACCGGTTCTTTACATGTGTTCCTCATTCCAGAGCTCATTCCATAGCATCAAAATACCCATTGTGTATCTGGCAGAGCTGGTCAGTGAGAGCCTCACTATGAAATCAGCTCCTCCAGTTAACTTCTTGCCTAGATTTGTTGTTTCTGCTCTCTAGAATGTAACATGTTTTCTTAGCTTTAGCCTTTGAAAGTACAGGTTCTTGCTCAGAATTTTCTGGCCATTCTGTCTTGCTTTCCCCTCCACTCCTGTTCAAAATATTATCACCTGAATAAAAATCTTTGTATCTTTTATATCATCAAAGTTGTCTGTTGAAGATAGTGCCAAAAATATTATTTTATGAAGGTGTTTACTACTTCTTTGAACAATTTTTCTTTGCTAGTGGTACTAGCATCATTTATTTCTTTGTTTCTACCATACATGCTCTGTGGGTTTTTGCTGATAGTCTGCAAAATCATGCCTTTTCTCCCTGCATGTTTACCTGTGTATTTCCACATGATAGTTGTCAAAGCAGGTATATTTTTGTTAAATTTCAGCTTGCAATTTCTATACTGGTCTATGCTGCTTGTAACATTTGTAGTAATATTTTGGATTCTTTCTAATGTTAAAAGTCTATTGGCTTCTGTAGGTGACCATCCTTTCCATCAGACTATTTTTGCCTTCGATAGTATCCACTAAACTTCCCTGGTTGTCTTTTTCAATCCAAGAAAATTCTAAATCCACTTCTCCCTGGTTTCAATTGAAAAAGCTGCCACGTGTTTTGCTGTATCACACATGTAGAGAACAGCATTCTTCAAATGCTGGAATAATTTCATACCCACCTTCAGCTGAATTTATTAAAAGCTGGTATGTGTATCCTGTGCTCAGAGACAGTTGATACCTGAAGCACCTGACTACCTTTCTGTTTTACTGGCACCTTTGTCCTGCAGATGTAGAATTTCACTTACTTATTTGTTGCTTTGGGAAGTCAGAGTTGGTTGGGCACTATATTTGCTCTATTTATTTTTGGAGGGGTTTTTACTTATCTTCCACTCACTCTATGACAGTGTATGCAGTGAGACTTAATCACCTGACATGCACATGAGATCTCCACTTTATTCTGTATCTTTCTCCAAAATGAGACCTCCTCATCACTTCTGCAGATAACCTGTTTGGAGGGACATAGAAAAGACACAAGGGCAGACAGCTCAAAGGTGAATGCCATGATATTACCATTTGTCTGTAGTCTTATAACCTCTTGTAAGCCAATTATCATTTTGTCAGTGGCAATCCTGGCATGTGTGGGAAAGTTTTCATTAGTTTCTCTTTCCTTAATGGTAGTCCACTGCAACAGCAACAAAAGTAATTTTGCTGGCTTAGTTTTACCCAAATGTATTTGCTTTAGTTAGATGATCCACCTGTCATGGATTCTAGAGACCTCAAGCCAGAATTATCTGGTAAAATGTGGGCATGAAGAATGCCCAGGTTTAGGTTGAAGCTAGATTTAATAGTTATATTAAAGTTACTTCAGGGATATTTTTTACAGGAGAATTACTCTATCTTTTTTTTGCTAATACCTTAATGAATAGGAAAACAAATGTGGATGTTTTCCAAAGAAGATACTAGTACTTTGGAAAGTAAATGTTGCAATGGAGGGACGTATTAATTGTGGGGGACAGCATCTTAATCTGTCAATGCAGTAGCTACAGCAGTTGATTCTTGTAACTTCTGAAAATTAAGAAAGGGAAATTGCTGAAAAGAGTGTCTAGGCAGCTCTAGTATAGTTCTAAGATATTCTAGAATTTTAGAATAGTAATTTTAGAAAGAACACTTCTATTTCTCAGGTTAATAGAAAAGCAGAGGAAAACCTAAAATATCACACAAATCTGTGATGACCTTGATAATTAGCATTTATAAATCCAAGTGCAAAGGCAGACAGTTCTAAAATGAGTGCCACTAAGGCAGGCTCTTCACAGGATTTATTTTAGTTCTCAAATTTTTCTCTTTTGCATTGATTGCTTCAAATGATGAGAGAAATTGGAAACATCTTTGCTTTTCAGTGGCCAGGTTTTTTTTCCTGTCTACAAGAAATAGGAATGATGACAGTATTTATGTTACTATAAGTAACATAAATATTGTGGTACCTTACTCTGGCTCTTTACAGACTTACCTCTTCTGTAATGCTATGATTTACCAGAACAATAAGCAAACTGAAATTATTAATATAGTTTCTTTGGAATAATGGAGATTTGAGTAAAGGGACAAACATGAAATAAATTAAACTTAAGATTCTGTCATATGTATTGTTTATGAAAATACATATTCATATATTTCTGTAGTTCATACAACCAAAGCATCTTATAAATGTTAGTGAAATAACAAATAGTCTGTAGGTGTTATTTTCACTCACCAAAATACAACCAATGGAAGAGACTGAAGCAAATTTAAATGTACCTACCTTTCTTTCTCAAATCTATCATGTCTATCATGCTCTTCTCTTGGTGTCATTCTTTAGGTGGCTTGTTCTAGTGCCTTTTTCTAGGAATTCTGAAGCTGACCTTGCTCTTTAACACAAGTGTTTAATAAAAAAATTAGTCCGTGTTTAAAGAAAATAATATCATATGGACTGTAAAGAAGATGTATTTACTATTAAATGTTAAGGCTAGAGAGAGTTTAAGCATTCTTTGTCCGTGCTAGAATCAAAACATATTATTTGAAAAAGATTTGTTTCTTGCAAAAGTCCAGTTACGTCTTGTGGAAGGTGCGGTCCTCAACCATTAGATTTTTCTCTCAAATGGAAGTTGAAGAAAAGTACCACAGCCAAAATAAAGAAAGTATTAACCTAAGGTATTCTGCTTTGTACTGAAGCAGACTGAAATTGCTGCCATCTCAGGTGGGAAAGGTTGTCTCCAATGGATGGACAGATATTAGGAGTTAAATGGGGTAAACTTATGAAAAAGTTGGCTCTGCAGCTCTGCTTATGTCCCTAGTTTTAGACAAGTGTTCTTTGTAAGGATGTGTATTTTTTTGGAAAGTGAGTATGCAATAGGAGTTCATAATTTATAAAAGTTAGTTATCATACTATTACTGATACAAAGTTATTATAAATCACAAACTGGGAGTGATCCTGTTAGTGGTTCACTTCACTGTTAACAGACAAAATTTATGTTAACCAGGTTTATGTGCCTTCACCAGAGTTCTACTCAGCTTAGTTATTGCATCTTATCAATTACATAAAAATACACTTAATTTCGTAGTGGTGACTTTCCACTATATTTTTTTGTTCATTATTGTTTAGCCAGACCGAGAAAATTAACAGCGGTGGCTGATATGCATGTATATGTGTGCCTGTGTATATGTGTCACTATGTACTTATATATATATATATCTCCACAGTTATATATTTACACACCTGTATGCACATATCTACAAGTATGTGTACACATCTGTATGTCAAAGCATCAAATGTACAAAAATCCATACAGTCCGTTATGCATGAAACCTGTTAATGTATTAGTGGTTTTAAAAAAGCTTTACTAGTGTTAAAACCAAACTCTACCATCAACAGTCAGTATCACTGGTCCTTTCCCCTTCCTCAGGAATTTAGTGCTTAATGGGATTCTTTTGGCTTTGAAATTGAAGAATTTTATTAGTTGCTAAAGCTATTCAGTAAGAGGGTATTTCAAAAAGAAACGTAAATTGCAAAATGCAGTGGGACACTTACTGAACTGTTAGTATTGTTTTGTCAAAAAATGATTTAAAATGAACTAGAAAATTGCCGAACCATCAAAGTATGGGAAGTGGGAAAGTTAATATATTAAAGAAACACTATCATGAGAAGAAGTGCAGTTTTAAAAATGATATTTTAAGAAATTCACTTATATAGAGAATAGGGCAAAATCATAATCTTTTATGAGCCCAATAAAGACTACCTAGCTACTGCCACTTGATACAATACTTTTCTTATTGAACTTAGGGAAAAAAATGTACTACAAAGGACTTTTTTGTGCAATATAGATTTAGTTAACTTTTTAACTTAAAAATGGAAGAATGGTGAGACTGTCCTTTGGATGGACCAGTCTGGTGCACAAAGCCCTGGATCAACATGTGCATGCAGTAGTGTTCGTATGGGCAGGGCTGATGGCTCTGCAGTCAGGGTACTTAGATTTGACATGCTGCTATTGCACTGGCTTTACTGACAACCTATGTAGTTTGGTAGGGGACTTATAGTAGTGCTTCCTTTAAAGACAGAAATATGCTTTTCTTCAGAAATATGCTTTCTTCAGAAATATGCTATCTTCAGATAGACTTGGGGTGTTATTTTTGTTTTTGAGATAGGCTGTTGCAAGTATCTGAACAGAAAGTTAATCCTTCCTATTTTATGTGATGTGCCTTTTTGTGACTGGTCCACTGTATAAGAAGTTCATGTGGAAGACCAAAAATACAAGATATCATTTTACTTAAGATCACTTGTTAATGTTTGCTTAAATAGTTACCTCAAGCATGTTGTGTACAGAAAAAACTATAAGAACAATTAGTATTTATACTTTGTGTTGTATTTGGGTACCTTGTGGTTCCTCTGGAAACAATCTGCTGGTAGTAAGACAAGGTAAAAAATTTGCATTTTCTAGTTTTCTTACTCCTTGACTCCTTTCTGCTTCAGTCTATTCTTACATATCCTTATTCATGGTGTGTGTAAGTCACTGCAAGGATGTGGGCTGTTTAATTCCTGTAACCTATTGAGCTGTAAAAAAACTTACTGTAGTGTGTTGGAAATACGGATTTTCATGCAATGTTCAAATGGAAGAGAATACTTTTCATATGGAAAGCTATCCTTAAATACAAAAAAAGTTGACAGGACTTGCACTTGAAATTGTAATCTAAAATGATTTCAAGCCCCACCTAGGATTGCTGCATCTGAAGCATAATAATGAAGCTCTTTGAAGTCAACTGGCTTTGCTTATTTGACAGAATTGTAGAGGCAATCAACGTCTTGTCTATGTTGGTAGCAAAATTCCTATTGACTTCAGTGGACTCTGTTTAACTCCTCTTAAACAACAGCTCTCAGTCTGTGGCTGCTCAGAGCTGCTTCCTTTCCCATTTGCTGCCACTGTGTCTCTGGCTTTCCACTTCTCATGAATCCCATGCAGCACAGAAAGACATTTTTGCTGGCAACACCTGGATTTAATCTGAACTGGCCTCAAAGAGGTCGGTAGAGCTAGGAGTGGACAGACCAGATTTTTGACAGTATTGTCTGCACACCTACAGTATTGACAAAGCATCTCTCTCAACCTGTTTTAGGGGGAAATTATTACACATCAAAATATAGTGCTTACAATTTTAATTGAATTTCACCTATCGTGTCACCTTCAGCTAGCATTAAATAACATGAAAAATCTTGCAGTCTGTGCTTGTTTATAACATAGTGACTGTAGTTAGAAATTAGTTAGAGTACTATTATTAAAGCACAGCCTGTCTCCCCATCAAGAAAGTCTTTCCTTACAAGAGCCTTGTCATGGCTATAATACTTTGTAAGAAGTACTCCCTATGAGCCATTTAAGAACAAACAAAGGATTCAGATGTGTTTTCTTCCTTAGGAGCCCAAGTCTACCTTTTACCTACCTCTGCACCCTGCTCTCTTCTCCCTATCACTTGGAGGAGAATGTCTGAAACCAGTTGTCTTCTTACTATTTCCTCTACCTGCTCTACTCCTCTGTACCCAAGTGCCTCCCAGAAGCACTTGAAGTCTTCTCTGGGGAAGGTGAGTCCAACTGCTTTGCCAGCCTGCTGCTTGAGCAGCTGAAACCCAACTCTCTCCTTTGGCACAGACAAAGCCGATCACTCATCAAAATACATTCACTGTAGTAAGCATGGGAAAATGAACCAATGGGAATGTGATATTAATACCATGAAAAAGTGCAAGTATGATTAATGCTGCACGTGCTATTTACTTTAATGTTTGACCAAGACAACACTGCTAATTTCCTTTAGCTCAATGTGAAATTTAGAGTCTAATTGTTCTAATTGGCAGAAAAGGGAAAGCTGCCAAAAACACACACTGATTTACCTCCCTCTTGATTCTGTTGACATCACTGAAGTTGCACAGGATACTAATTGTTAAAGAAAGTTACTTTGGGCTTCGATTTCTTCCTGTGGGTATGTGTGTCTGATGTAAAAGTTCAAAGTTTATGATCCTCAGAGTTAATGCTGTGGAGCTGAGGAGATGAAAGAAATCCGTAACTCATCTTTTGCAGCTCTGCAGTGTCATACAACTTTAAGGATGGTGGCTTAATTGATCTTTCCAAATTAAAATCACAAATGAGCCCACTAGAAAATAGCAGTAATGGTTAAAGGAAAAGGCACCTCTGAATTTGATGTGGACCATTTAAATACCATAGCCTACAGAAATTGCATATTAAGTATATAGAGAAAGGAGCTCAGTGCTGAACATCTTCAGACTCAGACAGTTATTGAGGACTATGTATTGACATAAGAGTAGGCTGGTTTAATCTAAAATCTATTAGACTACCACATTTATCATTAAATCAGGAAATACCCCTTTTTGGTCCATAGGCTGGTATAATGCATGGGTGGCAGAGTGGTGTGGGGGAACCTCTCACTGCCATGGAAGTATTTATCATTGTAATAGAGAAAATACTGCAGGCTCTCATGTAACATGCAGCAGAGACTAGAGTCTTAATGTTCCTGTCCGCTAAGTATTTTCCAAGAAAAAAAAGATTGCAAGTACTTTTGGAAGCAGCAGGAACAATGGGAATGGTTTTTTTTCCCCCTCTCTTTGTCCCTTCCAAGAATATACCAACCTCTTAGTAAAGAATTTTATTCTGCCTTTTACAGAAACCTTTGCTGTCTTTAGTTTGCAGAATTCATCTCTGTTACAAATAGTTTTTATAAGAACTGGTGGGTTATACATGGCCTGTTTTATCCCTTTGCCGTGTATGAAGCTCTAAAGATATTTGCATTTGTCATACTATATTTCTAGATCTTTACCTAGCAGGCATTCATAAAAAGAGTGAATTTTTAGAAGGAGATACTACACTCAAGTATGCACTTTGTATTAGGACAAGTTTTCACAATATTTATTGAACAATCACCTGATTCAAAATGCATTCTAGTGCAGACTGTTTGATTATGTGTGTAAGCAGAAGGCTTGCAAGATCCAGGAAAACATTTAAAAACCTTTCAAAAAGTAGAATAATGTTTGAACGAGGCAGCTTCCTAATGTCTCTTTTTTGGATAGCCGATTCTAATGCAGTGGTGCTGGTTAGTGATACTGGTGACATTGGTGGGGTTATGAGTTGTTACCTGAAGGTGAAGGAATAGGATTCATCGTAAGAGGGTATACTTTTTAGCAATTAATGCCTAGATGCATTTTTCAAGTGCTTATAAAGCAAGAGAAAGAATTTTTGCATTGGGTTTGGTCAATGCAAAACTCAAGATCCCTTAAAATTGATGAGTTTTATGCATCTGCTACTGAGTACTATTATATATCCCCAATGAGCATGCAAAGTACTGTGGGGTAGTCCTTTTTCTTTTCAGTTTGTCTTGTCTTGCTTAAGCTCTGGGTGAAGAGGGGACTTGTAGAGAATGACACTGGCTTAACTCATAAAGTCAAGGTAATTTGATTGTGTGGCTAAGTGTTATCAAGGCAAATCAGTGCAACAGTTGCCAAGACAAGATCTATCAAAGGACAGACATTCTTGAAGTAATTTTCCAAGCTTTTTTTTTTTAAATTTGGTTTATTATTTTTGCATAATATTTTAGGGCATCATGGCAATGCTTTGGTAAATCACATTTGGGGAAAATGAAGGAAGAGGGTAGAGGCATCCTCTACCCTCTTCCTTCATTTTCCCCAAATGTGATTTACCAAATCTGTCTCCTTTTTCTGTGCCAGTCTAAAACCTTATTTGGCTCCCTTAGGTGTTTTTGTCAACCTATACAGAACCCAGTGCTGGTGGTATCACACACTGCACAGCAGAAAGAGCCTGTTTCATTCCTGCTTAGCACTGGATTCACACTTTACAAAGAGTTTTAGTTGAAATCTGGCCTTGGAGAGCTGGCCTTCTCAGCTGGGGTGGCAGAGAGGGCTAACAGTTTCCTTGGTTGGAAGGCATCAAATTGAATAAACAGAAAACGGGGGCCTGGAGAGTGGGAAAGCTCTTGATGGTGATTAGTTGTCATCCTGCTTGTCAGAACAAATGAAGAAGAGGAGCACAATGTTTGCACTGTTTGAACAAGCCTCAGAGAGCAAATTAGATGGTAAATGTGATCATAATTTGCCTGCCTTTCTTGAAACTCCCATGGTGCTATTAGTGTTTTTCTTTTTTTCAGTAAAAGAGCTTTAACAAATACATACTTCTCTGGAAACTGTAGTGCACTGAGGTTGTTTACAGGGGTGGTGTGTGAAGATTCCTGCGCTTTAGTGATAGTGTTTACTATATCTACATGCTGCAGGCTGGTGTAAGGTGTGTAATGCCAATGGAAAACATAATGTGTTTCAATATTGCACATGATGTGGGAAAAAAAAAAAAGATGTAGATAGCTATCTATACACATATATTTTTGATAGGTATGAATATATAAAATAAGCTTGTACCTGAGCTTTATGTTGCACTTGGTTGAGTACTGTTGATAAGCCAATTATGGTATTTTTTGTAAGATATCTGGAATGTAAATTCTTCTGTCCTATTATCCTGTGATAATGTGCAGTGGCAGCCTGTGCCCCTTGCTGAACTGTTGGCACACCTAACGTGACCACAACTGTTGCTAAATAAGAAAGTCAGTGTTTCTGTGTTATGTGTATGTAGAAATGTGGAATAACCTGTAGCATTTAGATAATGAGTTTGGGGTGGAGATGGAGAAATGCTACTTACAGTTTATTTTACACATGAAAGTATTTCACACATAGCAGAAATCGTTAGTGTAAACAAGTATCAATTAAGAGAACAAGTATGAGCATTGTTCAAGAATGAGGTAAAAGCTGTGATGTGAAAGACTCTCTTAGGCAAAGACAGATGACTGACAGTGAAAAGATTTAAAGTATTTTGATTGCCATGCAATGAAATCTGAACCTGTGGAAACTAATAAAAATTGACTGAACTTAATTAGAGACCTATAGGTAGCAAAAAACCTTGTTTAAAAACCAAGCACTTGAACTGTCATATCTCTGTAGTTACCCAGCCAGACAGAAAAACATCAGACTGCATCCAAAGTCAGAATTTTCCTCAGTATATTGCAAAAATAAATAAACTAAAATACAAGGTAACAATAAGTGTGGGTTCACTGTATCATTGACATAAATCATAATGGCAGGGGAATGTAAAGGAGACCATATTTATTTTCATATTTTTATAAAATCATTTTAATACACCAGATAGTCCAGACTGATCTTGCTGCTCTTTATTAAATTACATTTGCCTATGCATCTCTGTTCTTCATCTTTTTATCCAGCTTGGTGGGGACTCACTGCCAAAAGGCCAAGGCCAGAGTGTCAGCATTGCCCAACATAAAAAAGAGAAACTGCACCCTAAAGTAGGGAAATGAAGTTCATGCTCACTGGCTCTGGCTTGCCTTGGTGCACAGAGCTTTAAGAATTACAGTGATTCTTGGAGTTTCCTGTAGAAATGCACCTTGTTCCACATCATCTCCAGCAAAGCTCTGTGTTGGACATAGATATTCTCTATTGATCTGCTGGGCCTACTTTGGGCAGAAACATGTACTTTTTTTTGTGTCTGTGTATTTTGGATGAGCTCAGAGTGGAGCAGTAGAACAAATGAAGTGTTTTGCTTCAGCCAGCTACTGAACAGTGCCAGCTATTGTAATGTGCAAAAACAAGTTGGTAAGACTATTCTTTGGTGGGTAATGCAGTTTTTACCAATATTTTAATATACTGAAGTTCCAATGAATCAAATTATGTATATAGTACAGCTGGCAACATACTAGTGTATTCTATATTAGTAATGCACAGCGACAAGCAATTACATTTCATTTTTCTTTATTGACTACTTGAGGCTTTAAAATATTCATTCAGCAAGTTAATGTCTCCCTTTTGTTATTTTTAAAGGTATGAGTACTTAGCAGGCTCATACACTAATGATTTTTAGGCTGTAATAGAAAGTATATAGGATATGAACAGTGATGTGAAATAGATTAATTAAAATCAATGTTATTTCAATGAATACTAATTGAATTATTAATGCTTGGATCAGGGTTTTCCCCCATTTTGTGATTATTCAGCTTGTTGGCTGATGTATGCATTTCTGTTGATGAAAGCCATTTCTCCGTCTTCCTTGGTTGTTTTGTGGTTTTTTTTGTTTTGTTTTTTTTTCTTCTCTCCTATCCCTCATTAAAGGAATACATTATCAATACCAAGTAGGAGATAGAGACTCATAGCCAATTTAATTTTTACAGTGCTGTCTCTGTTGTCTTTTCCAGTTGTGAGTACAATAACACACAGTGTGTTGCAGAAGTAGCCTAAAAGCTCTTCAAATGTACTGTGATAAAAAGTGGGGTCAGCTGGTGTTGGGAGGGCTGTAGCTGTAGTTGGGGGTCAGAAGCTGCCAAGCCCAGGTGCCCAGCTGTGCCTCTGCAAGCCCACTGCTGCTGGGCTTCCTGTGCCACTGGCCTCATGCCCTTGGGTGGAGGGAGTAGGAAGAGCTGGAGAGAACCTGCTGCCTTGCTCTCAGCTGAGGAAAGCTGCTGTCTCCTCCTCTTTGCTCTGACTGCTATTAATAGCCCTTCCCCCAGGCTACTAGATCGTATGATTTCAGTTGAAATAGATTAAAAGTTCCTTTGTTTTGGTGCCAACAATAACGTGATAATTTTTTTGCCAGTTCTCCAGGGTTTTTGTTTTTGTAACTTGAAGGCATAAACTCAGGGTCCAAGGGAAAGATTGTTATTACACTGAATTTAGAGAGTGGGTTCCCCCATCTCTTCATTTTAACAATTATATTATTAGAAAATAGTCTATTAAAAATATGTAATTAATCTCTCATTATTTCCTGCAAATAGAACTGGTTTTTGTGCATGTGTGTTTGCACAGAGACAGCATCTCTTGGGTTTTTTGGTATGTTTTCAGAAAGTTCAGTATTTTAACAACCAAAAAGCTTTTTTTGCAACAATAGCACAGGTAAAATAAAACATCCTTTTCCCCCCATAATTACTCCTGAAAGTGCAAAACTGTTTGGAAGGATTCACAGAATTGAGGATTGTCAACAGGGCCTTGGCAAATAAGCAGTAATATTTTGGACTGGTATGGAAGAGCTATAATCATAATATTGAGACCTTTGGCTAAAACGTCTATGGCGTGAGCTTCCAGTACAGAGCTGTTGCAATACCTGTAGAACATAAACAAGGACAGCATGTTGGTATAAGTCTTCAGAGAAGCTAATACTTTTGAATAACATTTTAAAATATATTATTTGCTGGATTGTATATAATATCCTGGATTCTCAGATACATCCGAGCTTTAATACTACTCTTTTCTAGCTAGCTAGGATTGGGCCTTCAGTTGAAGGCATTGTAGGTCTTAATAGTGCTGTGTAACGTTCTTGTCTTCAGCAGTATCTGTTGTTCTGTCAGCTATGTGCAGTAGGGCTTTTTCCTTCCACTGTGAATCAGCAGTATATATTACTTCAATCATTTATTATGTCTGCTGCTTATAGACACTGCATTAGCCTGTACTGAGATTTGCATTTCTGTAATGCTTTCTGTTGCACTCTGAAACATTACAGATTTGCTATAAACCACAACTTAAATTGGAAAATATTTTGGGCATTTACCAAGAGTTTCACATCTTTCCTGTACTGTAGGCCCCAAAACTGGACTCAGTACTCCAGATGGGATCTCTCAATAGTGGAGTAGAGTGGCAGAATCACCTCCGTCAACTTGCTTGGATATTGCCCTGGATGCAGCCCAGGATGTGGTTTGCTTTTTGGGCTGCCAGAGTACACTGACAGATCATGTTGAGGTTAGGCTCAATAATCGTGGAGGTCTTTTCCAACCTAAATGGTTCTATGACTCTGTGATTCTCATCAACCAGCACTCTTAAGTCTTTCTCCTCAGGGCTGTTCTCAATCACTTCTCTACCCAGTCTGTATTTGTGCTTGGGATTGCCCCAATCCACATGCAGGACCTTGCAGCCACAAGTTGCTGAATTTCATTCACACAGTCCCACCTCTCAAACCTGTTAAAGTCCCTCTGCATGGCATCCTTTCTCTCCTGCATGTCAAGCACACCCTACAGCTTGGTGTCATCAGCAAACCTGCTGAGGGTTTGCTGTGCTGTGCCCTTCTGCTAGATTGCCATGGCTTCTACAGCAAAATGAGAATTGTGCTATGTTTCAGCTACTGTGTGTCAGTTTGGCATGTTAATGTAGGCGATCAGGTAAAGGCGTATTTTGTGGTGCTGATCTCAGCAGGCAATTGCAGCAGCTGAGTTAAGGGGGATTTGGTCCTTAGAGGAGGAGAGGTGATTCTGGAAAAGTGAAGGTGAAAGACATTTAAGTGAGGTCTTAAAGCATAGTAGAAGAGTGACCACATCACATCAGGCAAAGTGTCCATCCAGGCAGTTACCCAGTGTCTGACAGTGCTGAGTAATAATTATCTGGTGAAGCTACTGTATTCTGATGCTACTGGTTCCAGCTTGTGTTTCAAGGACTCCCCAAACTCGAGGCATTTCCCATTGTACATATTGCTGAAAAAGATGTGAAACCCTGATGGTCCCAGTACCGGCGCCTGAGGAATACCATCTGTCACTGGTCTCCACTTGGAGACTGAGCTGTTGACCACAACTCTTTGAGGGCAACTATCCAGCTAAGTCCACATCCACTGAGTGTTTCATTGTCAAATTCTTGCCTTTTTCAGTTTAGAGACAAGGATGTCACGTGGAACAGTGTCATATGCTTCGCACAAGCCCAGGTAGATGAAGGCAGTTGCTCTTCCCTTATTCATCAATGCTCTAACCCTGTTGTAGAGAACCATCAGATTTGTCAGACATGATTTTCCTTTAGTGAAGCCATACTTGCTGTGACCAGTCACCTCTTTATTTTCCATATGCCTTAGCCTTGTGTCCATGAGGATCTGCTCCAAGATCTTGCCAGGAACAGAGGGGAACTGACTGGCCTGTAGCATCCTGAGTCTATTTCCCTTGTAAAAATGGGGATTATTTTCCCTTTTTCCAGATAGTAGGGATTTCACCAAAATTTAATGGTTCGTAAAATATGAGTAGTGGCTTAGCCACTTAATCTGCCACTTTCCTCGGGACCTGTAAATGTTTCTCATCAGGTCCCATGAGCTTGGCCAGCTACAGGTGCTTTAGATGTTCTTGAACCTGATCTTCTCCTACAATGGGTAGTTCTTCATTCTCCCAGTCCCTGCCTTTGCCTTCTGCCTCTCGGGCAGTGGGGATGGAGCATTTGCTGGGGAAAACTGAGGCAAAAATGTCATTGAGAACCTCAGCCTCCTCCATGTCCTAGCTAATCAGGTTTCCTATTTCCTTCCAGAGAGGGCCCACATTTTCCCTCATCTTTCTTTTATTACTGACTTCCCTATGGAACGTTTATTTGTTGCCGTTCACATCCCCGGTCACACTTAATTCTGTCAGGGCTTTAGCTTTCCCAACTTGATCCTTGGTTGATTGAACAATTTCTCTGTATTCCTCCCAGGCCCCCTGTCCTTGCTTCTATCCTCTGTAGTCTCACTTTCTCACTTTGTCTGGGAGCACCTTTCATCCATACCGTCCTCCTGACATATTTTGCCTGACATCTTTGTTGGGATGTGTTTCTCCTGATTTTGGAAGAGGTGATCTTTGAATATTTATGAGCTTCTTTCAGTCCCTTTTCCCTCTAGAGTTTTATCCTGTGGTACTCTCAATGAAGATCCCTGAAGAGGCTGAAGTCTGCTTTCCTCAAGCTTGCTGTGTGCTGTCCTTGCTTCCCTAAGGATCTTGAACTCCACCATTTCATAGGTGCTGCAGTCAAGGCTGCTCTTGAGCTTTGCATTCCCCACCAGCCCAAACTTGTTGAGAACCAGGTCCATTGTAGCACCTCTCCTCATTGGCTTCTCTATCTCTTGGGGAAGGAAGTTATCATCGATGCATTCCAGGAACTTCCTGGGTTGCTTATGCCCTTCTGTGTTGTGTCTCTAGCAGGTATGAGGTTGATGTTCCCCCTGAGGACCAGGGCTTAGGAACATGGGGCTTCTGTCTGTCTGCAGAGAGCCTCATCTGCTTGGTGTTCCTTGTTGGACAACCTGTAGCAGACCCCCTCTATAACGTCATTTGTTCTTGTTCTCTCTTTAATCCTGACTCATAAGCTGTCAGTCAGCTTCTCATCCGTTCCCAGGTGGACCTCCACATGTTCCAGCTGGTCACTGACATAGAGAGTGACACCGCCTCCTCATCGTCTTCCTTGGCTGGCCTTCCTAAAGAGCCTATATTCTTCCATTCCAACACTCCAGTCCTAGAAGCTATCCTTCCATGCCTCTGTGCTAACAATAGGATCCTAGCCCTGTAGCCTTGTGCACGTCTCTACCCCCTCTTGTTTATTCTCCATTCTACGTGAATTTGCATAGGGAGATTTAAACTGGATCCCCAGTGGAGCTGACTTACTGGCTGGAGTGCCTGGAATTCCTTTATGCTGTTCTTGTGCTCTCCTGCTGACCTGAGATCCCTCTCCAGGCTCTGATAATCTGATGCTGCCATTGACATCAAAATGATAGGATTGGGATGGATTTAAGTCCTTCCTTTATTCCTGTATTTCTCTTTTTCCCTCCCCCCCCCCCACCTTGGTTTCTGCCTCTGCTGATTTCCTTATCTCTGTCACTTGGTCTGAATGAGATTTCTGATATGTCTTGTAACAAGATTTTAGTGATATCTTGCCATTCGCCTAAGTAGTTACTTCACATCAAAGATAATATTCTTATTTTGTTTGAGTAGCACTGAGTACAGTTTGGTGCACTTATCTTACAACTTGCTGCTGCTGTAGTGGAATGGGACTAATCAGATGTCCAGAGGAAAGAATGAGACAACTCACATATGGGACTTGGCATAATACAAATGTGTCCAGTACAGTCTCCTTTATAAACTTCAGTTCCTCGCACCTGTTTCAAATAACTTCTTTGTAGATACTAGCTAAAAACTTTAAATCTAGACTTTGATCCAGCCCTAAGGATCCCAAAGAACTTGTTGTTTAAATGGGCATCCCACCATATTTGAATGTGACCACTTTACAGATTCTTAGGCAAAGCATGAGTTACTACAAACATTTTACTCTGCTGCTCCTCAGTTAGATAAGAGAAGTTGTTTAGGCGTATCAGGGATTCAAAATTCCAGTTTAAGTCTGTGTTCTACAACATTTCTCAGATTGTTTTGATAAAAGCAAGAGGGAAAAGGTTATTTCGGTTTCACTTCTTGACCATCTGCTATAAAACTTTCAGCTCAACCTCAAACCCTTTTTACTCTTCCTTTAAATTCTCTTGCTGAAAGATATGTTTTGATGGCTAGGCAATAACTTGTTGTATCCATCTATGGATTCTTCTTCCGAGCTTCATCTTAAGAAGGATTGAATTGAGGAAGAGAGACTAAAGTGGAATCATCTTGGGGTAAGGGAACTTATATTTTAACTCCTTTGGAGTTACTTCTCTCAGCTTTGAAGATATTGTTCCCATTATAATATGGATGAGATTCTCATGATTTGAATTTGATGTTTTTAATAGAATTCCCCTGTAGGGAGGAAGAACATATCCTAGATCTTCCTCACTTGAAGTTAAAATTGTCAGAAATCATTTTATGTTAAAAGTCTGGTTTTTTTTTCAAGACGTAACTCTGTAATATTATTTTTGCTCATTATACCAAAGGAATATTTTTTTTTCATATGGTCCTTTGCAGTTGGGATGGTAACTATTTCAGGCAGTAATTGCTGGCCTGCTCAATGTCCTGGGCTTTGCCTCCATAAGGAGGCAAGCCTTTCAAACTTGTTGGCTCAGTGGAGTGATTCCTGATTTGGGACTGCAGATTGTCCAGAACAGACTCTTGGACTTGGGACTTAGACCATCAGGTACATACTTTTATCATACAAACATAGAATGATTGAACAGTATAAAGCAAAATAATTCTCAGTGCCTTCTCTGCAAGTAAAAAGCTTTGAGATCCATCGGCATGCTATTTGATTGCTTCCTTTACCATCTTTATTGGTCTTCTGTAACTAAAGTAATTTCTGTTTAAAGTGTTTTATTAAATTTTCTCTCTCTGCTGATTATTCCTTTCCCCCTCCTCCGTGTTGAAAGTACTGGTTTTACTTCTTGGTGTCTGTATTGGGTTGACAAGACATGGTATAACTATGCAAGAGAAGATAGAACTAATTACCTGTATTTTCTCATTTCTAAGCTTAAGAATTGGCTCCATCAGATTTCAACTTTTCTTTATCTACAAAATTCTTTGTCTTTTAGGCTTGTAAAGTTAAGAAAATACTAGTTTTATTACTAATGCAAGGGTAAATAAATGGAAGAACATGTTTTGGAATAATTCCTGATGGGGTGGGGAGGGGAGCAAAGAGAGAGTAGACTTATACATTCTTGCTAGACTTCTTTCGAGAAATGATTTTTATAAAGTAACTTTTAGTTGTTTCTGTGTCATCAGCTATGGCAGAATGCCTGAGCTTTAATGAAAGATGACATCAGGTGAAACTAGAATTTAGCATTGGGTCTAATGAGATATTCTGTGGGACTCTGGTATCTGTATACAGACACCAGAAAGAGTAGGACTCTGTTGTGAAAGGTTTAGAGAATGGCATGTGTACCCATTTGAAAATTAGAAGTAAAGACTAAATTTGTCTTTCAAAGAATGATATTAAAGGGGTACCTAGTATTATTTTGCAGAGGGGAATGTGTTGTAAAGCATGATCTTATCATGCTCCAAGAGGCCTATTTGGACTTTTATGGTTTGTTTTTTGCTTTACTTTTTTTCTTGCTGCTATGATGTGGTTACTGTGTAAAGAGTTGATGAAAGAAGTTAAAGGTTGTTTAGTCATATTGCAG
This sequence comes from Rhabdornis inornatus, assembly GCA_013397075.1. Lineage (NCBI taxonomy): Eukaryota > Metazoa > Chordata > Aves > Passeriformes > Rhabdornithidae > Rhabdornis > Rhabdornis inornatus. The sequence goes on from VWZS01009631.1 coordinate 64,377, forward strand.
GAATGAATGAATGTACAAATGAATGTGAGTAACAATATAGTTTTAGGGCTTGGTTACTGATTATAACTGAATGTCATCTGTCAGAATATTGAATCAATATTCTGGGTCAGAGACTGCAAAGTGATTGACTGCCAGTTTGATTCCAAACCAAGATGGCCAGCAGACCAAGGAAAAGTGTGTAATGCACAGACAAAAACTAAGAAGTGGATGAGTAAAAGAAAATATGCTCAGAATATGCTTCCTTTGGTGGCCTAGTTTCTTTTTAGAAATATTCTACATATATGCAGCTGCCAAGTGCAGACCAACTGATTAAGAAAGGATAGGTTTCTGTTTGACTCAGAAGGAAATACTCTTTTAAAAAGACAGAAATTGTGTAAGCATTTCCTACATCAGGAATCTGAGCAGATGAAATTATACCTCTGGATGAATCAGCATCAGCAGCTTTTTTCAAGTCTCACGTCACTGGGACCATTTTGTCTTTGCTTGGAATATGATATATTAAATTTAACATATTTTGATATGTTAGATTTTTGTTCCAGTTTCTCTATTTCATTCAATAATCATTTACTGTCTATTCCCTGTCTTGTATTTTGTCTGTAAAATTCTTAATAGCTGATTTTCCTTGACAATAACGGGCATTTGTCTTAGTTTTTACCCATAGTGTCAGTCCAAATGCTTGTAGGAGTTTGCTGATACCATAAACATTTTTGTTCAGTCACCAAAATCCTTATTGGAGGTTTACAGATAATGCTGTCTCTGCCATCATGCTTTCTTCAGCATCTCAGTTTTAGATAGCTTTAATAAGTTTTCTCTTAGGGACCAGAAGCAAGAGATAAATGTGTTTATCCTCTTTGAAAGAGTGGTCAGGGAATTTTCTCTGAAATACAGTGAAATCTCATTTCTTTCCCAGACTTAGTGGTTCACAGTATTCAGATATCCAGCAGAAGGCAAAAATGTTAAGGTGTAGTAATGTAGCACACCTACTTTAATGTGGCTGATAGCAGTTGTATAGTCAGTTATGATCATATCTATTCTATAGTTTTTCTCTTCTGGTTGTCAGAATTCTATGCTGCTTCCTTGGCAGAGAGACTTCTTCTGATGGACTTTATTACCAGAATATATTTTATTCTTTCATTTGAATTAAGTTGCATGATAGCTCTAGTATTTTATCACTGCAAACTATTCCTCTCTAGTGCTTCAGACCCTGCTTAATGTGACCAGGAAGCTTAGGGAGGTGACTCTGCCCCTCTACTCTGGGGCTCGTGACATCCCACCTAGAGAAGTGTTTTCAGGTCTGGGGCCTCCTCATAAGGTTGGTGCAAGTCCAGGGGAGGGTTGTGAAAACTATCAGTGGGCTGGAGCACCTCTCCTGAAGACAGGCTGAGAGCTGGAGTTCATCATCCTGCAGAAGACAGGGCTCCAGGGAGACCTTAGAGGACCTTCCAGTACCTAAAGGGGCCTACAAGAAAGCTGTAGAGGGAATTCTTACATTGGCATGTAGTGACAGGACAAGATGAAATGGCTTTAAAGAGAGCAGGTTTAGCTTAGATATTACGAAAAAATTCTTTACAGTGAAGGTGGTAAGATGCTAGAACAGGTTGACCAGAGAGACCAGATTCTGGAGAATGTGGATGCCGCATTCCTGGAAATGTTCAAGTCCAGGCTGGACGGGGCATTGAGCAACCTGGTCTAGTGGAATGCTCATACCAGAGGGATTGGAACTAGATGATCTTGAAGTCCACCTTCCACCCAAGCCTTTCTATGTTTCTGTGTTGCCAATGACACTATGGATCTGGTAAAAGCATTACAAAATTTTCAGCAAAGGTAGAATCTAGTGGGTCTGGAGATGTATCTAGCTGCTTCCTTCAGTCCAGTGAAAATAGGAGCACTGCTTTTTCCAGCAAGCTTTCTTGTACAGACCTCTGTCCTTCTGGAGCAGGGGCCGGAAAAAGGACGCTAGGTTCATTCACCAGCTCATCACACAGCCCTTGAGGAACAATTACAGCTCAACTTTTTAATCTCCTACTCTCTGGTGATTACCAGTGATCTGTTTTGATGGTTCTTATTCTGGCACTTTTCCCACTGAAACCCTTTTCCATGTTAAAGTGGAACTAATTAATTCTAGGGCAATACTGAATGGTTACTTTCAGGTTACCAGTTCAGCCAGTTGATGTCTGGATGCTCGGAGTTCCACTGAGATAAACCAAATGTCCGGACAGTATAGTAAAGTTGCCTTGCTACTGGATATATAACCTTTTAAATAAGTGAGGTCATAAGTAGTTATAGTCTTAAACATTTATTGCTCTATGTTGCATGGTTTGTTTTTTCTGTCCTGAAGATGTTGTGTTTGTCTTTTACTGAAGATCACCTGTATTTCTTCAGCAGTACTTTAGGTAGACAGCATTCTTCTGCACAGGGATCATAATCTGCCATGTGCTAATAGCATATGTCACTCTACTCTAGAAGTGGCATGGTTGTGGTGACCACCTTTAAAACAGAGTATCTATCATAAGATAGCAGCTGAAAGGCATGAGGGTGACATACGACATTGTACAACAATAAAGATGATCCTGTGAGATTTATGTACAATCTTTAGTCAGTCTGTCCAAACTCTTTTAGCAGAGACAGTAATATAGATAACACATTTGTAGCAAAGTAAAAAATAAGCCTGCCCTATTTCTGCAATTATCAAATAATCGAAACTTGTGATTGTCAGATAATCAAAATAATCACTGTATCCTCAACCATAAATCTTTACATTATGGTGTTGATTTTGGTTTGTTTTTTTTTTACCCAAGTGGATAAGATTCAATCCTATGTTGAAAATATTTTCCCGTGTTGTATTATTCTGACAGCCTGGCCTAAAGTTCTAAAAATGAATTGTCTCTCTCTAATTTTTGAAAATCAGCTTTTAAAAATATGATTATGAAAAATTTTATCCTTTAATTAATTCCAGAGAAAATGTGCTTGTGGAGGATTTTACCAATATGAATCTTGTCTAAGGAAAATAATTTCAAAAGAACCAGGTTGGCAAGCTGCTGTCTTGATTTCTAAACCCAAATTCAAGAAATTCCAATTTGTCTTTAGGATAGGCACATTCTTACAGAAAACACACAAGGTTTTACAGTGATTTATATATTTATTTTGCCAACTCAGTTGTGTGATGTTTAATATCTTGAAGAATGAACTCCCTACAATTAGACACTTGGTAGCCTTGAGCACCTCTTTGTTGTCTCAGATTTTGTGCTTAATTGATTTGCTACTTATTTTTGAGTGTTTTTTATTATTATTTTCATTGTCCTACCATTAATAGATTTTTTCTTATTCTTTTCTTTTTTATTCGAGCATTGTACACTTGGTGCTCTTAGCATATTTATTTTGTATTAGATACTAGGCTGACAAAAGCCAACCCCAAAGGGGCTCTGCCATTTCCAGTTGTGTCTAAAGTAATCTCTATGCAGTTGTGAGCAGGAACTGTCCCCAAAAGCGCTGAGTTGATCCTTGTGACTGAGAAACTGTGTTACAGTGGTTTGATGGTTTGTCATAACTGAGCAGCAAAAGGACAGAAGGTCTTGAAGAAGATGAAGTATATGATCTTTCAATTCAGTCAGCAGAAATAAGGGTATTCTAGAGAAAATTTAGATAAAGTGGGAGAGATTCACTCATTCCTAATCTCCACTAGATTGACAGCAGTATTTCTAGGTTATGTATCATTTGAGTCAAGGCGGGGTCTGTTTTTGCCCTCAGTAGTGAGGGAACAATTTACCCTAAGGTACCTAGTTCCTTCTCTAAAAGAGCTAAAACCTGTGTTCCAGAAAGAGCTTGGATCATTTGGCAAAGGTGATGATATTGTATGTGGCTTTTTTGGCCATTACCCTTCTGGAATTATCCAAAACAATGGATATTTCTATGTTTTATCTCATTTCTCATGTGATAGCCTGTCTTATACATTGTCTTGAGGTTGTTTCCTCGCTTCAGTGTGATCCAGCCCATTTTCTTGCTCTCACAACTTGTAAAAATGGCTATAGTCCAACAGAAGCTGAATAGTCTCCTAAATCTCCTGGCAACACTGCTGGGAGAAGAGATCCAGTCTCTGTATTTCTTGCATCTGGTATCAGACTGCAAGGGAAATAATAGCACAGCATATGATCCAATGGGGAACCCAGCACACAGCTAATCTGAGGTACTATGTTGTGTTTCTGGAGCGATCAAGTATTCTTGAGGGATTCACAGAAAGCAAGTTGCGTTGGAAGGGACCCCAAGCTTTTGTTCAGAACATGACGAATTTTAAATTAGATCAGATCAGTCAGAGTCTGCTCCTGTTGAGATTTGACATCCTCCAGGAATGGAGGTGCCCAGCCTCCTTGGGCAGCCTGTCCCAAGGACCAGCAATGTTGGGAGTGATATCTGTAGTGTGCCCTTTCCTTCATCATGGCCACCAAACACACACTGTTTTTTCAGTATATGGATTTGCAACATGGTACATTTCACATTTTATTGTCATAAAGGAACAATAGACAGCAGGTCATATATGATTTGCAAGGTACAATTTTCAAAAGTACTCTTTTGGCCTGGGGTGAGGAAATGCCTGGGTGACTATCATAGTGCATAGTGGTGAAAATCAGGCACCTTTGCCTCTGAGAGGATCACTTTCTTTGTTCTTTCTGGAATTGACACTAACAAAAAGGTGGAGAAAAACTGATGCATAAGCAGTAGTTATTTTCTGAAGGGAAATGATGGTAGTGAAACATATTTAGTATAGCAAAGAGATTGCCAAGGGAGGACATTGTTTATTTGAGGTTCTTGAAAGCTATAGACATCAAGGAAGCAGAGAAATTCTTCAGAGGGAGGACATGGGAATGTTTCTAATGGTTTCAGAGAATTAATGGAATAATAAAATAATTAAGAAAGCAGAAATTTCACCTGAGTCTGTCAAATTTGGCATAACTGATAGGAGATGGAATTTCCTAGGTTATACTTGAAGAAGAATTAATTCAAGAAGTGTCAATTGGCTGATAAATCATTTCGGTTGGAAATGCAGAAGAGGTCTGTAGCTTGCACAAGAAAAATCTGTTTGTTTTTGTATGTGAAAAGATCACCACAGAGTATGCCAAACTCTGTTTAAATGTTGGCAGACAGGACTCTCTGAACAAAGACTGTTTCATCACTTTAAGCACAGACATCTTGTGGATTACTGTGCAGAGTGAATTTTATTTATTTGTATTTCAGTTGTTTTCTCTCTAATTTCAAAATGAATTTACAAAACGTTCTTTTTCTCTTCTATAATTTGCATTTTATTTTCTGAACTTCATGTTTTTCGCAAGCTAAAATCAGCAATAAGGCAAATACTTAGCTAAGAGCTTTGAGTGAATCGCTCTTATTTCTGGACATCTTTTTGCCACGCTCTGTATTTAATCTCCCTTTTCTTCCCTTTCTCTGTTATATTTCTGTCATCCAAAAGAGGAGTTAAACTAGATGGGATATGGGGTGACTCCTGCCCTCTGATGTTTTTAGATGTTTTCTCTCTTCAGAAGGGTTGCAGTTGTTTTCATTTTTTTTCTGCTTTTTCAGATGAGAAACTACCACAAAGCATATCTGTGAGAGCGATCACTGGGTTTTTGTGGTGTGTGTGATATTCTGCACCAGAGATAATACTATCAATACAATGCTACTTCTATCAGTGAACTAAGATTTTTGTTATTTCAGCTTCTTGTCTGTGTAGTTTTTCTGCAGTTTCTGTTGTGGTCCCAGACTTGTGACAAGGGCTGATTTTGCCACTAAAGGGGATCAAATCTCTGGTTTAGTTTGGAGGAAAGGTAATTTCCAGGCTGTTTTTACTTGTTATTTTTTATTACATTTTACTTGTGTCAATTTGTAGTAACTCAGAGAGCCTGCTGGATTTTGTGGAGTCTGCTGTATTTACAGTTGGTGTCGGTGTTACCAGTAAGTAGCCAACAAGGCCACTGTGGAATAGAGTGACATTATCAGTCATCTCTTCTCCTGTCTGGACTTGCAGGCAAGCGAAGTACACTCGTCTGAGCTATGTAGGAGGTTGTATGTGTACATAGATAAGAAGAAATTACCTTTATTTATGGGAAGAAATCCTTCTTCCATTTGGAACTGGCAGGCTGAGCAAAGCAGTTGCAGTTCTCCTTCAGTAAATGTGAGATTGATGTCAGTCTTGCCTCACGCAAACCTTCAAACAGTTATTGCAAGACAAGGTGATTTCTGTTCACTGGCTGGTCGGCCGTCTTGGACATGGTTTCAGCTGCTTCTTTTAAATTCCCTTTGAAAATTTTTGAATTTAAAATGAGGCAGCATTTTAAGAAAACTCATTTTTTCAATTGCCCATTGTATTGGTAAGGTAGAACAAGTATTGGTAGCAATTTTGTAGCAATAGTTAACTTTTCATTTCCTTGATGTGCAGTGGGATTTGTTCTCTTCTGTGGCATTCTCTTCTACTTGAAAAGCTTGACACTAAGTGGATATATATTTTTAAATATAGACTGGAAAGCTATTATTTTTTATTTAGCTTTTACTGCGTAATGGAATTTGTGACAAGGTTATTTGCTTCAATATAATTTTGTGTACTGATTAGTGTTCTTTGGAAAGGGCCTTGAGGCGTGTTGCACGAAAGATGCTATATAAGTAGGGAATGGAAGGGTAAACGACCTTCATTTAAATGCAGTCAAGTAATCATTATCAAAGTTTTAAGCAATTTGAACTGCCTAACAGGAGGTATGATGACAATAATTGCCAATGTCCTTAAAGGACAGCTGTACCCATTTGATCACTGCCACATGCTTGAAGTTCATAAAAGGAAAACCACTTTGCACAATCTCTGTGTTGTATGTGTTGTATTTGAAGATAACTATTTTAAAAACAAACAAGCAAAACAATGAGCCAATAAAAAAAAAAACAACAAAAAAAACCAAAAACAAAATAACAACAAAAAAAATCAAACAAAGAAAACACAAAAAAACCACCCCAAACCAACCAACAGAAAAACGTGTATTTCAAAATTGGTATTTTTAAGGTCTCTGCATGTAAATCAACAGAGTTTTACCATATAGCAGTGTAGGTGCCAACACCAGAAGGCACTAGTAAATTATAAAGTGAAAAGAAAGAAAAAAGTGCATTAGGATTCAAATAGGAGTGAAGCAGGCAGTGAGTGTATATCTAAGAAGGAGTGGAAGTGAGAGGAATGCTGGGCTCTGCAATGTTGTTCTGAGCTTAACCTTTAGGTAATGTGGGTCAAGGAAGTGAATTATGCTGAAGGACTGAGACAAAATGTATTCATATTTCTATTTTTTCTTTTCCATACCCAGAATCATCTTGAAGTATACCCCATATGGACATGCACAATCAAAAATGGATTTTTCCCATTTTATGAGGTGCATATAGTGGAGCTTGGCCCAGCTTGGAACCAATAGTTTGTTTCTTAGTGTGGCTCTGTGCCAAGTTAATACTTCTCATCTTTTTCTTAATGTTCTAATCACTGGCCTAGTCCCACCAGCTTTCCACAGGCTAAGAAGAGCTCTGTAACCATTCTGGGATGTATATAGAACACATAAAGGCCTAGGGAATCTCTAAGTCCAGTCTGCTACTGTCACTGTATATTATAATATAATATGATAAAGCTGTGTCTTAACATGAGCTAATTATTTTTGTCCTTCAGGACTCCAGTTGGCTGTTCAATAGTGTTATTGCCCTGGGGGTTACAAATCTTCTCATTTGCAGCATAAAAATATTTATGGCTGTTTTATACTTATTTGTTCTTGTGCCAATGTTGTCTTTTTGACTTCAATAGTTCATCTCCAGTGTATATGCTTTGCTGATTATATTTTTACAGAAGAGTCATATTCCTATTCAGTTTTGGCAGGGTAGACCAAGCCAATGTCTTTTATTCTCTGTGGCGGTGCACTCTTCATTCCCAGTGTCATTCCTATAGCCCTTCCTTGTCCTTTTTCTAGTTGAAATTAAATTTCCCTGAATAAAATCAGAATTACTGTTCTGGTGAGGTTTCACTCTGAAATTGCATTAATACTATCTGGAAAAAAAAATCTTGTTTATATTCTGCAACTGCATAGCTTATTTTCATTTACATCTAATTAGCTGGTGAAAGTACATCTTCCAGTCAGATATACATCTTCAGTCTTTATACATTCCAGGGTTTTTTACTTTCTCTTCTTTGTGCTTAAGTTTTAACTTGTACCTTTTTATTTTCATGGTTATCTCATAGTTGATAGTACTATTTTCTCTTCATTACCTTTGCTTACTTGGACCATGATATTTTACCAGTATGATATTTTACCAGTATGATATTTTGATTTTTCTTTCTACTGGTGGTGTCTCCTAATTTTGTCATCTGCAAACTTCCACTGTGTGTTTCTACTGATGTCATATTCATGCTCAGTAATGAAGTTAGGGGAGTTCTGCAGACTGATCTATGAGGAGCTTCATTACCAAGCTTCATTCAGTTCACTAGATGCCCTTTCAATACTGTCATTATATCCCTTTTAGTATTTCCCTAACTACTTTACAGTCCTTTTACTAATTCCTATTTTTCCAGCTGTAACAAGGTAACACACACACATATTTATATTTATATGTGTATATATATGTATATACATATATATATATACTGATGTGCACTTAGATGATTTGATGGTTCAGTAATTTCTTTTGCTTAAAATCAGCCATATTATCAGAGAAATTAGCTTGGCATAGATTACCTTACATCTGCCACTGTGAGCTTCATCCCATTCTTCTGTTATATCTATATATGTATTTAAACATTGAATTAATAGATTAATTATTGTCTGGGTGAATTTACCTCTTCTGTCTCCTTAAATACCAGTGACTCCCCCTCAGTTCCCACCAAATCCTGATAAAATCGTGGAGATTTAATGAATAATTTCTACAACTGCTCCAACACACTTCATTTTTTCCCCCCTATGTCTATTATTTTAACATGACCTGAGTGTTTTAGCCAACCTATCCCTTTTTGTGTTTTCACAGTCTGTAACGTCATCAGACACCCCTTGCCATCTAATTTTGTTTTTCCTAAAGAAAAGAGTATTTTGGTATCTGTGTTCCAGCCCTGCTTGCTGTTTCAATATTTTTTGCTTTCCTGCAAAATAGCTTTATTCTCATGCAGCACTCCAGACTTTCCCATTTTGTTTAAGAATACAAATAGCAGAGCAACAAACCTTAAAAGTATTTCTTACTGATTGGATCCAGTTCCCTAATGAGTCTATTCATGAACCATGCTATCTAATTGATGGTTATTTGCATCAAAATTAGTATTTTCTTCTAGATGTCCCTCACATCCCCCCCTTTTTCTTTAAGCCATTATTGTGACCCTGTTTTCTTGATTTTCCCCTTCCTTTGAATCAAATCCAGATGTTGAAAATATGTGCCTCTCCTAACAGTCTTCCTTTCTTTTCTAGTTTACCACAATATATATGCATAGATGTGTGCTCATTAATGAACAGAGAGATCTCAATATAAATTTAGGGAAACAGTGTCTAGATGCAAATTGTATTGCAAAGGTGAAATTCAAAATTTGCCTTTCTGAAAAGTTTTCCCAGTTTTTTTGATAGCTCTTTCTCTGTTTTGGACTTAATTTTTTTAAACTAAAATAAATTCCAATGAGGACTTCTGGAAAATTTGGAATATGTCTCCCTGTTTTTTAAGTTGACCTACCATGTATCTTACACATGAAAAAATCAATATCTAATACATAGGAAATTGACATAGATATTTCACTGTCATGACTAAGTAACTTAATGTCAGTGAAATTCTTAGAAGTTTTGCTGTTTGTCTGGAACAGCTCCCAGGCTACATCCATATAAACTAAATGGAGCCAGGCCATACACTCAAGTGTGGACTCAAGACCACTAACCTCCATTCTGTGCCACTTGTCCTCCAGGCAGGAGGCTGGGACCTGGCCCACTTTATTTGTTAGTAGCTAAGAAGTTATTTCTGGGGTCAGATATTTGCCATCCTATCTGGATGTCTCACAGGAAATATTTTTCCCCCACAGCTAGATATAAGAAATGTTTCTTTTATTCTTAATTAGTAAGAATATCTGATAGTAATTATGGCAGGTGGGAAGGGTTTGGGATGAGCTGCTAAGTTTTCCAGCCTTGAGCCTACTTGGATATTGATTGCATTGCGTTATTGTGTAGAATGGGGAGGAGCAAGGAAAGTCATCTTTTCCTGAATTTCTGACAGATAATCACTGTCCCAGGCTCTGTGTGAGAAATGGGGTCCTTTAGACTAAGAATGTTTTTCCTGCATATCTGATGAAAAGACAGTGTCCTAGTTTTCATTCTTTCAACATGCTCACAACTCTACTCCACAGATTTTTCATACCAAAGTCATTCTCTTTGTACCTTACAGTCTTTACTATGCGAAAAGATGCTGCTGTTCTCTCTGGACCATCAGGAAGCCCTCATTTCTGTCCTCTTGAGAAATAAAACTAACCTATTCTAAATGAATAACTTCTGCATGGAGAGGGAGGAAAAAGGAGCATAGCTTTAGAAAAAAAAAATTTTAGGATGCTTCTTTGAACCAAACAGATTTTGCTTGAGCCTCCTGAGATTTTCTTACCACTGTTTTCCAATGAAGCTGTATTTACAAGATTATTTTAGCATCAAAACTCAGCTGCATTTAATTCCACTGGATTGCACTTTTGTTACTTTTAACAGACATTGATGTGTATATCAGCTCTACAGAGTTCTGAAAGAGATTTAAGAAACAAACATCATAAAACAAACATGTCAGTAAAAATTCAATTATAAGTCAAAATGTCTTGTAGTTTAGATTGAAGAAAAAGAAAGAGAAAGCTAACAAAAGAAGAACATATGTATATTTTTAGCCACAAAAAGGATTTTGTACGTTTTTCCATGCCACAGTGCTATATTATCTCACAGAACAGGTGAAAAAAGAAATACTTCAAAGAGTAACTTATATGAGGACTTTTTTTTTATGTAAAGCTAATTAACAAAGACAGTTCAGATACTTACAGAGCTAACACAGGTAATTTTAGTAAGAAAATTGCAGAAAAGCAACAAATAATTAGAGTAATGATGAATTATTACTCTAATTATTTGTTGAGTACTCTGCTGGAGATATCTTTTTCAAAGAGAAAATATCCTAATCCAAAGTTGAAAACTGTAGAAATGGAAAGCAAAATTTTAAAATTGCTAATAGACTTGAGGTTTATGCAATACTATGGCAACTTTCATTCATGCCAACATAGGTTTTGGAGTCTCCTTCACTGAAGATACTCAAGAACCGTCTGAAGACAATCCTGTGCCATGTGCTCTGAGGTGACCCTGCATGTGCAGGGAGGTTGTGGTCCCTTCCAACCTAACCCATTCTGGGATCCTTTTTCTTTTGAGTTCCTGTATTTGAGGAGAATCAGTTTACAGTGAGAAACTTTCTAGTGTCTTATTTACTAGTTTTGCATCTTCTGATATATTTAGCAACACTGCAGATAGAGGTCAGATAAATACAATTATAATTTCTTCACCATTCTCTCTTATATTTCATATGATTACAACACAACTATTCTCTTTGCTTCACTGGGAGCTACCTCTGAGAATTGCCTTGTTCAAAGCTACAGTTCCTGATTTCAAGTTGAGTAACAGTGTTTTCAATGGGAATCTGGTGATGATATTGAGGAGAACTGACTACTAGGAACTACAATTGCTCCTTAGTTTATACTTGTCCTGGGAAAGTAACTGCTATATTTCTATTATCATGCTTAGGCATTAGCCATAATTTTGACTTTATAGAGGGCACCAAAAATGTTGAACACGTAAATATGCTTCATTTAAGTCGTAAGTTACTTTGTTAAAGCTGAGTATATGTCTTTTCCTGGTAGTAAGCTGTGTGATAAAAGTGTAAAGAAATCTGAACCTCATTCTCCATGTTGGCAAAATCCTTTCAAAGACTCAATTGTAGTATGAGTAAGGTAAGCAGTGCTTTGAATTGATGCAGTATTTCTCACGAGCGAGATGAAAGTGAAATTAAACACAGTATTTTTCCTGTGTAAATTTCTTAATACTGCAGTTATAATTTATATGTCATGAATCAGCAGACAAACAAGTCTGTAGAGTTGCTGTGCATGAAACAAGTTATCTTATTTAGCCACATGTTGAGACTAACTCAATTTCTTCCTTCCATGTGATATTTTAGCTAAGCAGTAAGTTAATTTGAATACACAGAGTAGTAAACTGCTATCTCTTGGAATCAATTTTACAGAGACATTTAGTCAATGCTGTTTGGAAAGAATAAGTTCAATATATGCTATCATACACTAATAGCATCTAAGTTATTTTCTGGACCAAATGCATTGAAGTGTTAGTGTATGCTGCTTTTCCTGAAGTATCTGTGAGCATTTTCCTTTAGACTATATCTGACCATTTTTGTGATAACCTAGCTAGTGCATGGATGGCTTTTATGTGTGAGTGGCTACATTTTATATTACTTAGAATAAACAAGGTTACATCTTAATAATGCTTTAATAGGGGTTTCATTGATTATGTGTCACTCCTGTTAGTTCATAGGAGTTTCTATTAAGCATTTACTTGGGTGCATTTTCTGTGATTATGGCAAGCATTCAATGGTTGGCCCTTGTTCATTGTCTCTATTTAGCATTATCTCCTTTTTTATCTTTATACATCTGTGTGTATGACGTGTTATTTCTCAGGGAAGTTTACAAGAGTGATTGGAATATTGCATTTAAAAAATGGAAGGAATTTTGTGCCCTGCTACAGATCATACTAATAGATATGCATGCCTGTTTATTTGAGAGACTAATTTTTTCTTAGGCATCCACAGTCATTTTGAATACAGCATGCAGTGCATCAGTTCTATCAGATACTATGTTGATGTGTTCACCTAAGCCTCTCAAGGCACAAATCTTCAATGTACAGGAGTTGTTTTATATTCTAGGCTTTCTAAACACTGTACTAACTATACAGACTCTATCAATCTGATAGTTTGGGGCCAGAGTTATAAAACATAGAAGTGCAGGGCTGTGTGAAAGGTGAGATCTTTGTATTTGAATTTTACTTGAATTGATCCATAAAGTTATTTTTAGATGTTACATTCTCATAACATCTACATAATCTGGTTTACTCTAATCTGATTTTTCCAAGCTTTTTAAGCAGTGCTGAAAATTACTTTAGGGAATAGATTTGCTTTCAAACTGAGTTTTCAGAATAAAGTTCGGGTCATTGTGTTCCTTAAGAGATTGGCTGAATGCCACTAATAGTATGTTGTGACTGTTTTTAAACCTGACAGTTGGCTACAATACACTTGAGTAACTTCCAGTTTTATTGTCAAGCCAAGGTATGATTTCAGTAGAGATGGTATCTGGCATCCACAGAAGATATTATCATCAGTTAGAAATAAGATGCACTTCATCATTTTTTGCAGGTTTACTCATTATGTTGTGCCCTGCATTTGAATTAAGTTTGTTAAAAAAAATTATTTTAAAATGTAAGTTTGCAGTTTAGAAGCCTCTGAGGTATGACATGAATATCAATATCAACAAAGCTCATGGAGCACATTCAGTATCCGAGTTTCAGAGATGCTTTAGAAATGTTTTCAGATTAAAATAATTAAAATTCAGAATTAGTCCCATTGACCTGAGAAAAAACAGATTTGTAGACAGAGACAATATCCTTTACTAGATCAGTGGCTCTGGATGGAACTGTTAAAGAAGTGTTTGCTTAACATCTTTTTTATAAAAGGCATATTCATTACTACCATTACTTTTTGTGTAACGTGGATGGAGTCAAAATGAAATTCTGCACCAGCATTTTCCTGGTTGCTGAGAGTTGCTAAGTGAAGAACGTACCAATACAGAAAGTGTCACTTCCAAATCTAGTTTTCTAAACACCTCTAGAGAATCATGCCATTGCACAGACAAGAAGCCTTTGAGATTGCGCCTTCTCAGGCAGTTCTGTGTCTTCCTAGTTCATGTTAGATTAACAGAATTAATGGGACAACTTTTTTATCGTGCCTGACTTCCCAAATGTTAACACTTGCTTAACTGTAGGCAGTTGATATTCTTTTTTCCTCTGGTTCTTTTTAGGTCTCTAAAAATTTGCCATTTCAAATTACGAAAGTCAACATTGCTTAAAGAGTATACATCTTTCTTTTTTCCCTTACAAAATTTCATTATTACAGAGTAAGATGTTAGAATGCTGAATCTACACAAATGCATATGAATAACAAACCTGATTCTCCCCTGACATGTCCATTCATTTAAAGAGAATAGTGCTGCAAGACAATTGGATAGTTGGGTCTAACAGTAAACTGCCACGCTATAGCTGTGTAACTTGTGAATTTGAGCTGTGCCTGGAGGTCTTCAAAACATTAAACATTTGTGAACCAATTTATTCAAACCCATGAACATCAAAAATCAAGAGACTTAAAGCTATTAAAGAGAACAAAAGATGCAGATTTAGGTCCATGATGAGGTTTCGAAAACCACTAGTTTGTGTCCTGAGGTGGCATGTGTGATCTTGACTCTTCAAGACCTGTGAGCCAGTTGTTGCATGGAGGGATGGAGGGTGCATATCTATATACAGATATAAGTACCAGATCTGATGATTTACCAAATGAGATCTTTCATTCTAAAGTGCAGCCAGCCTCCTGATGCCTGCCTGTGGCTGGAGTTAAGAGAGAGAAGCAGAATTCAGGGGCTGGTCTCCTCCATGACTGAGTTTGATTCTGCCCAGCTTTTGACATGGGCAGAGCCAGGACCTGGAGGACTGCAGGCTGAGGGGGTGATGTCTTGGTGACAGGGGCTGTGTGGCTGACTGAAAAATTATGTGAAATAATATGCAAGTCTGACTTGCTGTTCTGGCAGAGTGGAAGTTGTTGGGGTGCAGTTTCTGACGTGGAGTGAATTACTGGTGGAGATGAGGTGTTTGTGCACAAATCCAGGCATGGCTCTGCAAGCCCATCTCTGGCTACCGTGTGCAGCAGCAACAGCAAAGATGGTCACGCCTCCCCATGTTACAGAAATACATTAAAATTTATAGTATTTATTTGTAAACTCACAGATCATGTGCCATACTGTGTAAAGTGTGATTTTTCTTTTTTCTTATTTTTTCCCTTCTGGTTTAATGTTCAGAGTTAGTGTCATCCTAATTAGTTTCCACTGACAGAATAAATATTGTTCCATCTGTGCACTATTACAGTCAGCAACTGAAGGTTTGAAACACTTGAGCAGTGGATGTCAAGTAGTCTGTAAAGGGACTGGAAAGCAACTCATTTTGGATTATTTTGCATATATCACCATTCAGAAGGAGGTTATGGGAGCAATTCTCATCTGTACTGCTACCATCCCAAAATTATGCCAAAATTTTGTTCCCTTTTTTCAACAGAATTTACTTGATAATGATCATGAATAATAAAATTAACGGATTTCATGTATTATGACAACATAAAGCCTTTTTTTTTTTTAACAAGTTTGCAAATATGTTTTTAAAGGGAAGTGTTTATTACCGATGCTGAGAATGGGCTGGATGAATTAGTATCCTTATTTATTAGACATTTCTGAGACAAGAGGCAGAGCAACTTGTCAGGAATCTCCTTTCCTTTTCCTGTGCACTTTACCATGTAAAAGAAAATGCACATTTGTAAAAGGTAACTCTATTTAAGCCTTTTCTTGGAAATTTATTTGGCTGTGATTAAAGCAAAATTAAAAAGCAAGTGAACACTTTATTTAGAGTTCATTTTGGTGTTGTTGCAGAGGGCTTTCAAAAAACTAGTCAGGCAGGAGAAACAGGCACATACACTGCTCTGTAAGATGTATAGCTGGCTTCTGGCTACAAGTCTGTCTGACATTGAAAATACTTCTTGTGAGTAATAATCCTTTACTTAATGTGATGGAATTTTTCCAGTTCAACTTCTTGTAGCTTGATTAAACAAATTAATTTTTATGTAATTGGAAATCAGCACAGCTCTTCATAAAGTTGTTGCTCAGTATTTAAAAAATAGTCTTAGAACAACATTGACATCTCAGCTGTTTGAAAAGAGAGAAATCCCAGGCAGCATCCTTAGGAAATGCTATAGACTATATAAATCCGATTACCCAAATTCTTTCTTAGCTGAAACAGAACAATATGTGATGCTATCTATGAAATGTATAGCTAATACCCCCGAGTATCCAAAAATATTCAGTATCTGCATATTATACTAATGACTAAAGCTGCCCAATCCCTTTTTTTTTTTTTTTTTTTTTTAATTCTCAGCAACATTAGTGGTAAATGTAAATATTTCGTTAGGAATTCTGTAAGAAAATTTCATTTACATAAGGTTGTTATAGTTAAAGAGCATGCATTCAGCTTTGGACAGTAATTGACTCCAAACATACTTTTCAAACCTATAGAAATATGTGCAGAGTTCCTGGGGTGTGTTTGGGGTTTGTTAGTTTGATTTTTGGATTCAGGGGGGTTGTGGTTGTTGTTGTTTGTTTGGCGTTTGAGTGGGTTCTTTTGGTTTGGTTGGTTGGGTTTTCCTATACGTTTAAGTTATGACATGTAAAAAAAAAAAACAAACCTATGCTCCTGCTCTTCTGTGGATTTTACCTATGAGAAATTGCACGTTTCACTTTGAATATATTGGGTTTGCTCTGATAAAGAATAAAACTTTTGTATACGTAAAGGAGGAAAAGCAGCATTTATTGGGAATTTAACAATTCAACCTTCTTTACTTGAATCTTGTGTTATTTTTTAATAAATTTTGCTATACAGATTCAATTATGTGGCAACTTTAAAAATTAGAACTTGTAAAAATAATGGCCTTAGAGAAATGTTATTCTACATCATGTTTAAATACTTAGACTTTTGTCTTACTGAAACATATGTTCTTTGGATTTAAAAAGAGCTAAAGCCATGAATATTGGCACAATTAGGAAATTACGTTGTGTCATTGATTGATAGGTAGTTGAATGAAAACAAACTGAAAGGCTTGTAGAAGTAAATGTGTATTCTTCTGCTTAGACAAATGCTCTTGTGTTTACCTGAGTTATAGGAGAGTTACGGAGGTGAGAAGAGGCGCCTTTCCTTTCCATGTTCAGTTTGTTCTTGTCAGTGTTTTCACTGTGCAGTCAGTCATAAACAGGAGAACAGGCTCACCCTGAAAGAGAGAGCAATTTAAAAATTTTACAATTTATTTACATCATCTTTACACCAGAAACAAACAAGTGAACACATGGAAACCCATCAAAATTAAATATGTGCTGAAAGGGCATGCTGGCCTTTAATGTTGACTGTCTGGCAAGGACCCCTTATTTATTTAAGCTTTTTAAAAACCAATTTCTGTAACCAGCTATGCCAAAGAGATGTTCATCTCTAAGAAATAATTTAAAGGTTATAATTGGACAAAGGCCCTTTTATTATATTTTAACTATTTTGTTGATTCTCCCCCCACCCTTTTTTCCCCCCATTTATTATGTGCTCCCTAAAGGCCTCCTACACATTGAAGTCCACAGTGAAACTCACTAGTGGGGATGAAGCGGAGAAGCCACTGCGGGACTCCCTATTTCAAAGCTGAACCAATATTCACCATTGACACATTCATTCATCTGTGCAGGGTCATTGGAAATCCTCTTTCTCTGGTTTTGCCTTCCCTTCAGGGAGCAATGCTTAAAGGAGCAAACCCCTGGTGTGAGGAGATAGAAGAATTCTCAGCGTGGCCAGTGGTGCCAGAATCGAATTAAAGTTGTCCATTTGCAGATGACTGTATACTCAGTTCCCAGCATATTCAGCTGTGGGGCTTGATGCTGAAGTTTTATTTGAAATGTTGATGATGGCACTTGGTTGTATTAAAAAAAAAATGGGGGCAAAAACTATTTTCTCAAAAAAAAGAGAAAAAATGCTGAATTTCAAAATGTGCGTGGTTCCTGCTGTTCCTTTTAGGTCTGGAGGTCGTTAAGGATCACATGCCAGGGAGGTAAATAATTACAGAATTTACTTCTTTGGGTAATTTAACACTTGTCACTTATTCTGCTATTGTTGACATCTCTATTTTGGCATAAATCAGATTTTGACATTACTAAACCTGCAATTTTGTTTTTCTTCACACACATTATCTCTTCCATGTGAAAGGCACTGGGGAGACACAGGCTGCCATGAAATCTGAAATGCCTGCAGTCAACTCAAAGAGCGCCTCTTTATTTCAGTTTCATTTCCTGTTAATAGAGATGAACTTGGTGCACATTTGGGCACATTTAGAAATTGTCAAACAGAGATTCTGTAAAAGGAGTTCTAAGAATTTAAAGAAGTCTCTGTCAGTTTGGAGGATGAAAGGATAAGCACAGTTAACCATTTGGTCACCTGCCCAAAATCCCATCCCAGCAAACATAGTCCCCGCACGTGTGGGCGGCGGAGGAGTTGTCGCGGTATATCCCTGTCCTTCGTGACTGCTAGAAGGTTTAATTCTTGTGACTAATTTCAAAGAAATCTCAGGCAAAGGGTATTTCTGTGAATAACAGTAGCACGATCTGCCACCAACATAAATCACAGTTTCTTCAAGGAGCATCAGGAAAGGAAGGTGGAAGAAAGAGTTGGAGGCTACAAATTACACCACTGCCTAATTATGCAGCTTTATTCATATGACTAACAAGATATCCACATGCATGTTAGCAACACAGAGGCCTAAATTATAGACATTCATAACAACTTGAAGAGGGGAGCAGGGGAACTATTTAAACAATTTAAATTCTCTGTCATAGCAACTTGTGACTTTAGCTAGAGCCATCACAGAAATACAGATTAAATTTTCCTTTTGAACTAAATCACACAGGTGGTATCTTTATGCAGTGCATATAAAAGTAAGCTCATTGTTCATCCTGTAACCAGCACTTCTATACCCAAGTATGTTAGGTGTTATAAAGAGGTAACATTACAGTGAGATATTTTAATCTAGTTGAATGACCTTACACAAGGGGAAGCATTTTTCCAAGAGGGGCAGCCCAGTAATGAGGGTGAGGTGTGTCCTAAAACGCCCCAGAGCTCATTCTAGCTTATCAACTAGTGCTACAATTCCTAATTTGTGGGACACTTGTGATTTTTCTGGGCAGTCTATCATTTAAAGTGCTGTGAGAGACAGTTTAATCATTTTAAGAGTATGCTGTGTAACTGATCTTGGAAGTGCCCGGTACTCACCAGAGATTTATTGAAAAAACATTTGTACCATGACTGTCTTTCCTTTGAAAATAGTCAAAATATTAAAAAAAGCAGTCATGCTCAGCAGCAGTTTTCGTTGATGCATTTAGACCATTCCTCCTCTTTAGCATCCAGACCTTTTTTAAGAAATGTCATTGCTGGTTATCCTCAATACAAAATGGCCCATCAAAACTACCTTGGTGCAACCTTACCTCTTAAATATCAACCCATGCCCTGTAACCATTTGTTATCAAGTACCTTTTAATTCAGTCATGGCAAACTCAATTTAATATATAGAATGAAAAAAAAATGGATAGGACTCAAGGCAATTTTTAGTAACTCAAATATAGGATATTTACTTGAAATGTTTTGGATGCATCCTTGAAAAGGTGACAAAAGATCTTTGCATAATAACATGCCTAGATAATTATGTGCCTAATGAAACCATGAGAAGTTAAAAAAAAAGGAGAAGAAAATACAAGGAGCTAACAAAAAATGAAGTAAAGCCATGGGCAAATTTAAATTTTCCTTTGCCTTAGCTTTGTACTTAAAAAATACTTGAGTATAAAGGTTCTGCCTCATTTTCCTGTCTTTTGTGGACTGAAGTTTCTAACGTCCTCATAAATGTGATTTTCTTGTTCCTGCTGACTCTTTACTCTTTATTCCTGATATTAACTATATCTTCAGAGCAGCTAAGAGTATGGTGGGTTAGGTATTCACTTGCCACTTAGCAAGTGCACTGACATAGGCTGAGATGGGATTTCTCAGCCTATGTCACATGAATTTCACAAGCCATTGGGATTGAGTGTGTTGAAGGGCTGTGCTGTATCTGCAGTTAAATTCCTGAAGTGAGTGGCAATCACCCAACCTGGCCTTCAGTACATGAAGAAACCAGAAACAAGCTTGATAGGTGGTAGGAACAGGATGCTGCTTTGTTCACTTCAAAAACCTTTGCTGTCCTATTTTCTGACCACCCTTTAGCACTGCTGCTCTTGATTTGGCACAGCTTTAAGTTTGAGATAGAGGACAGTGCAGAAATGCATGTAAAGAACTGAGGAATGGGGAAGGGGAGAAGGAGGTCGTGTATGTCAGATACAGGAAGAAAGATGCATCTGAAAGATCTCTGTCTGAAATCTCCTATCTTGTTGCCAGTGAATAAACTCTCAACATGGCTTGAGTATAAAAGGAATTAAATGTTTGGGTTTTTTTACATTTTTTTGTTAAAGAAAACTATATCATTCTCTTGGCAGAAATAATATTGCAGTATAGTGTAGTGCAGCAGGAAGGTTGCTGAAGAAAGGGTCACTTTGAATTTCTGAAAAGGATATGTGTTCAGGATTGCAGTTGATATAGTCTGCACTGGGATAGTCCAAAACATAGGGGTGCTTTTCTGTTTGTGTGATTTTCCTGTGTGTTAATTCTGGGCTAGACATTGAGCCATCACTAGAGATAAACATCATCTTTGCTCTGGGAGGGGAAATAAATATAAGTGTACACTTATACATATGTATACATGGAAAGAGAGAGAGATTCTCTGAATCAAAGCTTTATAATTCTTCTCTTTAAAATCCACATAAAATACAAATACAGAATCAAAACTGTAACAGCGAGGAACACATTTCCCATCTCATGCTGCAGGGCATAAGTAATCTGCTGCAGAGATCAGGCAGGAACCCCCCTTCAACCCTGTGTTGTTTTTCATTACACAACTGGCTGTTTGCATTATGTTTTTTATTAGAACTTGATTGTTTAATGACAAAGATACAGAGTTATGCTAAAATAAATACAAAGCTTTATAGTGGAGAAGGAGAAAATAGACTCAATGAAAAATAAAGACAAGGACTGCTAGATTCTGCTGCTCTCATCCCAGTCCCTCTAAAACCTGCAAATGTGGTCCTCACTTACATGTGCATTTATTAACCCCCATCCCCCAGAAAAACCTACAGCTGTATTGTATAGGATCTGGTGGTGTTTGTTTTCTTCCTTCATTTCATAAGGAGATATCTCCATAAGCAATTTCAGTAAGGAGAGTTGGGTACTAGACTACTCTACCTTTAAAGAAAGAACTGCTAGGTAAGCCTGTGTGTTTAAAGCAGTCTGAAATGCAGGGAATATTGTCTGCCTTAAGATAAAAGGTTGCCGTTCTGTTGGACAAATGTTCTCATCTGCTGCAACTCATCTATTATGTAGCTTTTGTAAATGTGTCATAATAGAACAGTAGCCTTGGCAGTCTGCAGAGTTGGTTTGTGTGCAGTTGTTCGGACAAGTGATTGCTTATATTGGAACAATTGAGTTTATTTTTGGGTTTAGGGGAGGTGGGGGTTTGTTTCTTTGAAAAAGCCAGCAAAAAAAGCCCATGCAGGATACCAAGTGAAACAATTTCATATGATGTTTCATCCAAGTTGCTTTCTACTCCACAAACAAACAAAAAAACCACAACAAAAAACAAAACCAAACAAACAAAAAAACCCCCAAAAAACAAGAACCACCCCCCCCCCCAAAATATCATAGAATTATAGAATGGCTTAGGTTGGAACAGACCTTAAAAATCACCTAGCTCCAACTTCTCTGTCATGGACATGCCATGCCCTTCCACTAGACCACATTGCTCAAAGTGCATCCAACCTGGCCTTGAAAGCTTCAGGGTTGAGGCATCCACAGATTCTCTGAGTCAACTGTTCTAGTGCCTCACCAACCATTGCTGTAAAGAACATCTTCCTAATACCTAATCTAAACCTGTCCTCTTTCCTTTGAAGCCATTCCCCCTTATCCTGTCACTTCATGCCCTTGTAAAAAGTGCCTCTTCAGCTCTCTTGTAGTTCCCCTTCATATACTGGAAAATCTCCATAAAGAGAGCACCGTAAAGAAGAGAGAACAGAAATCTGAGGTGTTCTGTACTCAAAGGCACCCTGCAATTGTTTATGGTACCTTTTGCTGAAGGGCAAATTCTGGTTGATTCTGGGTCCTAGTTGGAGAAGGTGAGCTATAATACTGTAATTTAATTGATGGAGAAGAAAGTGTCTATGCTACTGTAGAAGGTGCAATAAATTTTATGTGGAGTCCCATTTCTGCTATTTATACTGTCTTGTGGTGGAGTTGTCCTGAGACAAGCCACTCCAGGGCTCAACTCTGGTTTTGATGGCAGCAAACATTCCCACTTGAGCTGTCATCTCCTGCTTGGCCCTGTGGAGGGTCCTCAACCTTCTACACCGTGGAGGCTCTGGTTGATAGCAGCACCTTCAATATGAATGTTAAGGTTCTTCTCACTATCCTCTTTATAGGATGCTGCTGCTCTTTCTGACCAATTCAATGTTTTGAGGCAAATTCTGCCTGGAGTTCAACCTGCCCTTGTGGCTTCACCTCCTTCCTTGACTTCCTACACTTTTACAGTTTCTTATGATAGTCCGTACTCATGTATGTATGACACGGCATCTCTGGGTAGCAGCCTGGAGTGATGTACAATTTGGTACATCCTAGTTCTTCAATGGAAACTCCACTAAAAGTCAGATCAAGCTAAGCAGGCTTAGTGATACCAAGAGGAAAAGTCTCAATTTCTATTGAAAGTCAGGCATTGTTTGGGGTCAGCATCTTAGGTGAGCAGACTGGTATTTTGTAGACTTGATAAAATACAGAGGATCTGAGGCAGAAAAGTGATTCTCTAACTTACTGTTGTTTTTGTGGTAGCATTAGGCTACAGAGGGAATACACTGAAGGTTCCCTCCTGCTTTAATTTTGTGTTAGGAGTAAGAAAGGATGGTAACCATAGCTTTATAATGATGCCTAAAATACCTCCTGTGGATGCTATATTTCTATCAATCCCAGTTTTAAACTACAAAAAATATCATAATGTATGATATTGAAGGACTTACTGATGAACAATTGATGCTTCAGAGCATCTGTGCTTAGTAAAATCAACAGTACAAAATGCATATTATGCATCTTGGACCATCGGGTTGTCACTCACAAATGATGTGAAGTTTAATGCATTATTCACAAGTACAAGAGGAGGCAGTCTAAAGCAGTTGTGGAGTCTCTGTTATTTTATTTTATTGTATTTTATGAAATGTTATTTTGCAAAGAGCAGAAGCTAAGTATGTGACTTAAAGGTGCAGAGTTTGGAATTGTATGATAGGATAAGCAGCAGCAGCACTAAAAATATTGGATCTAAGTAAATTTCAGTTTAGACTTAAGAAACTGGAAGCTATTTTGATCTTAAAGCTACAAAAACCCATCTGGGAACGAGTTAAGGGTGTGGGGTTGTGTTGGGATTTTTTTCCTTTTTCCACTTTGTAGTGCAAAGTAGCACATACCACAAAATCAAATGAAACTGGCATTAATTTGGTAGTCTCAGGTCTCATTGTCCTATTGATTCAGAAAGCTGCAAACAGATACAGAGGCTTAGAGGCTGCATTTAGGGCTGCTGAAATTTGGGGCTAGGGTATAAAAAGGATGCAGCGAGAGCACTCATTCAGTAAGGAACTCCTCTGAACGTCTTAACATGGAATGCCAATATACGAATCTTGGTCCAAGAGAACTGATCTTCATCATTTTGTTGGTGGTTTCATTATTGATTACTCATGTTTATGCACTTCTTTCCAAAGTCTTGGCCACCAACACAAACCTTGTCCAGCAGAATCTTTAGTAAGTGAAACAACATTTGCATCCCTATGTATTTTTCCTAGTGGGAGAGAAAAAGGTTGTCTTGGTCATTTCTTATTGATAACTTTAAATATTATGTCAAGCTAAAATCAATCATATGAGAGAACAGAAGCTATTCCTCAAGATTCACTCTGGATATTTAATTAGCTGGAGTTTATACATGCAATTTATTTTTGTTTTTGCCACTTTCAGCATTTGTTAGGTAGTAGTATTGATGCGACTAGTGTGGCAAGGTGTATGTCTAGTTAAATTGAACCTTCTATTGATGAAAACTTTGCTTTTGTGGGTGGCTGTCTTTTATGAATAATATATGTCACAATATTACATTTTCAGAGTTGTGTTGTTCTTTACATTAAGAATTTGGGGGCTTTTAGTGCTAAGTAGGTATTAGGACGATAGTATGGGAAACATGTAGGAGAAACAGCATTAGCTATATATGTGTGTGTGTGTAAATATATATACATGTATTAGATATCCATAATTTTATTTTGAAACCAAGCAATTTGCTGTTTTTTCTCAAGCATTTTCAGCTGTAACTGTGGAAGGAGAACTGACAAGTGTTTTTTCAAGTATCTCCTGTTATTGGCCACTTTTGTTCATTATTATTCAGCTGGTGACAACAACATTTATTATTTGTATATTAATGACTGGAATTCTTAAGAGATGGAAGAGCAGTCAAACAAAGCTAGGTGGAATTAACTTTATGCATGCTTTGTCATTGATACCAGACTCACAGTAGTCTATACATTCCCTAAATACTCTTTGATTAAGTATCATTTATAGACCTAATTCAGCCTCGCACAGTCTTTTAAGCAGTTTTAAAATTTCTTCTGGAAATATTGAACCCCAACTATTTTCAAATCTATTTTCACAGGGAGGAAAGTCTATATTGCAGTAAATATCTATCATCACAGCTACCAATTTCTTGAGCTTAATTATGACACTACTAAATGTGAAAATCTATTCAGTGCTAGGAACACTTTTCACATTACATTCACGCTAAAGATTGGCTGTTAAGAGCTCATTACTGGTAGTTTTCTAAAGAGCGGTTTATTAAACACTGTTACCTAATAAGCATCTTTGGTGGTGCAAATTGCTGAAAACAGTAATGAGTCTGATTAGACTTCATTTCAATTACGACAGCTTGTCTAGCAAAAAAAAAAAAAAGAAAAAAAAGGGGGGAAAAAAAGAAATCTCTCCTTGATGCTTTGGAATCTGGCTACAAGGCACTAGATGGTTTAAAAGGAAAATGCCACCTCTGTGTTTCCTTTCCACAGTTCAGTAATGAATAGAGAGCTGTCCAAGTAGCCATCCAATTTAATACATTGGAAAACTAGATGGGCAGCATTGGAAGCACAATCTTGTTTGCTTAAAAATTCTACAAAGGCTTTTCAGTTAGTATATCTAAATAGGGTCATATTTAGGTTTCCTCTGCTTCCCTTGTGTAATAATATAAAACTGTAAGAAGAGAGAAAATTAAAATGATTCACTCCTAACCTGCTTTACAGAGGTTATGCATTCCTCTGATTAGTGTAATGCACCTTTCAATTGTTATCTGTAAATCTTTTACATGCAATCACAGAACTCTCACAGCGTTCACAGTACCTCATAATTCAATCTGGTCTTTGTTTTAACTTTAAAAATTATTTTTCTGGAGTAAAATCAACTTTTAATAAATGTTTACTACTGATATCAGATACTTCAGTTAATAGCTATTTGTTTATTAACTTAATTCTTGATGCTAAGTGTGTTTAATTATATTAGTGCTAAGCACTTTTTAAGTAGTTCCTGTATGCTACTTACGCATTTTAGATGAAAAGAGAAGTGTTAATAGGAAATATAATTTAAGCTTATGATTGCTGAATACTCAGTAAGATTCTAATGTTCCTGTTGATAGTGTATAGCATTTTTAATACTAAATCCATGTGGATGCACTTTTCTTACATTATGTAATACAAAATTAGATGGAGACTTTTCTAACTAAAATCTTGTAATAAAGTGTGCCTGGAGAAATGGCAGAAGGGGGGATGCACAGGGAAGGATGCAGGGCTGCTGAAAGCAATTTGTTGGGCTGGTGTCTCAGAATGTGGCAGAAATCAGACACTGTCCAGTCAGTTTACAGCGAATTTTAGGAAGGCTCACATTCAATAAAGTTTGAATGCCACGTAATTAGATATAGGAAATTAATCAGAAACTGAGCTAGTGCAGTGAATATCAGAACTCTCCATCAAGATTTTAATGAAATATTTTCTGTGATGAATTTTTATTAAACACACTCCCCAAACCCCAAACATCGGTGAATAAAATATAATTTGTGTAATTAACACATTTTAATGTGCCGTATTTATCGCCTTTGCAATAAATCATAAACTTCAGTAGTTCTTCTGACTTCAAACCAGAGAAGTGACAGAAGAATCAAGCCCATGAACCTGGGATCTAAGTATCTTGTATTGGCTCCAAAACCCCTTTTTGGCTTCTTTTTGTGATGTAATCTTTCTATCTTGTTTTTGAAATTCTTACAGTTAGCTGTTACATATTGTGTATATTTTGTGAGAGGACTTTCATTAGTGCATCATCAAACATCAAGTAAAATAGTGGGGAGGCAGGGGGGAGTAGGGGTTTTTTTTTTAGCAGCATACAAACACAAGTGCTATTATTGTGCTATACAAATGTGTGCCTGTAGTGTGCTTTGAGATGCTAATCAGTGGAGCTTGACTTCTGTACCCTGAAGCAAATTTTAAAAGTATTTCATCATTAGGTGACTACATATGCAATAAGACTATGGACAAAATTACAGAAAAATAACACAGATTATTGTTATTTAAGCTATCAACATACTCAGCTAGTATTGATACAATCATTGTATGGTTTAGATTTTTGTTGTATCTTGAAGGCTGTTTACAGAAATGGCTAAATTTTTGTAATAGCTGCAAAGGAATGTGACATTTTACCAGCTGGGCCCTATAATTTCTTTCTGTTTTTAAAACAGTATGATATTTTTTCTGCCCTCTTTTTCTGCCTGTGCACCCTCTCAATGACATACTGTGTGTCTTAGGACATGGCTTAACTTCTCCTGTTGCAGATCAACTTTACTTTTTTTTTTTTTTT